>JAUMHE010023909.1:0-12432 GCA_032359235.1 Enteromius mattozi | reverse complement strand
GATTCCTGACTACTGATTCTGCCTGCCTCTGATATTCCTGTTGAACTGTGTACCGACCTCTGCCTGTCTGACTACCCTCATTAAAGCTGCAAATGGATCCGAATGTCTCTGGGGATTTATCACAGATACATAAACAGATCTTGCCCAACTGGTTAATGAAAGCTGGGATATAATTAAAGGAGAATCTGGAGGGGTAACCTCAAAAGGTGATACCTTTTTAAAAGCTCATTGTCATCAAATGTTTCTAAACTGTTTAAGTTTCGAGGCAGATTGCCAGCAACAGCCATTTTAGGATAGTTTGTGATTAGTCTTAGTGACTTAGGAGTCCTCTTTGTTACATCTAATGTTTTACAGATTTAGGTTTAGTGCTAAAACGCTTTGTAATATACTCTTAGAGCAAAAAAATTGTAGTTTTCTCCCAAATCTGCAAGATTTGAGCTACTTTTAAACTTAAGATGTTTTCTGAATATGTGCCCAGGTCTTCCTTCCAACAGCACATCTAGTTTAGGGTTAAAATTCAAAATTCTGTCTTAATATACTCATCATCAAGTAGAAACTAATACAGGTTTGGAACAACGTAAAGGTAAGTAAATGGTGGCAGAATTTTCATGTTTTGTCAGGACAATCCCTATCAAAAGTTGATTTCTATGGGTGTTGCGCAGAGAGATTTATAGATGCTGCTTAACAGCTTTTAACATCACAACTGTTGCTACAGTCTATCACTGGACTGGCCAATAAGCACTAAGGAGCGGGATAATTTGTTTTCTAAATGTCATTGACAGATGTTTTTCTTTCCATAGAAATACAAAGAGTTTGAGCAGTCGGTGAGGGTGGAGGAGATTGATGGAATCAAACTGGTGAAGGAACTTGCTGGAAAAATGGAGCAGATGTTCCACAAGAAGGCCGAAGCCATAAAGGTAACTGTCTTCGTTTTAAAGAGAGAGTGTTACAAGGTTTATCAGCATGAAGATTGGCACAGGTTATTCAGGCCAAGAATATTTTACATTTATATTCTCCACAATTTATAGTAACAAACAGCAATGTTAACTTACATATGTTTTTTTTTGTTTGTTTAATCTGGAAAAAAAAACAGGAAGCATTAAATAGGGAGATAACAAATAGAGTACATTAAAACAGGCCAATAATATCCATTTGCCTTGACCTCCAGCGGTTGGTGGAAGCAGCAGAGGAAGCCCACCTGAATCATGACGAGGATCCTGAACTACAGGTGAGAAACAGCAGAGGTTACCATGGAAACTCTCTTCACCAGAGTAATGGCACTTAATGAATGATGTTCAGTTGTAACTGATTGCTATTAAAACGTTTGTGGATCTTACCATCAGTTATATGACCTTACCTAAATCACACATAGGAATTTAAAAAATATATAATGGATGTGTGTACATAAATTACACATGAATCTGATTTTTTTGTACAAAGCAATATATGTGAAGCATATGTACTTCTATGTAGAACTTGAATTGTTTGTCATTCCATCCTGTGAATGCACTGCACTAGAGCATCCATTACTCAAACAGTCTCTGTCACTGCTCATGTAAAGGTTGAAGGTTAATCTACTGTAAAAAGCCATTTATTTACATAGAAAGCCTCAGGTGGTCTTAGACACAGTTCTTCACATGAGGTCTATGCAATGCTGCACATTGCACACCGCACAGGCCAATTCACACCGCACAGACAAATGTCAACAGACTCTGTTGGATCAGTGTGGTACCCCTGATGTTGGTTGGAGTTGGTTAGAGTTTGTTTTCATTTAAATTACAACAACCACGGCTTCACCAACAGCCTCTGAAGAACCGGGAGGTTGTGCAGCCACCAGCGGAACCTCTGGAGAATCTACAGTATAAACCGACATCTCTGGATGTTGGAGGCATGGTGACCATCTTGTGCAGTGGTTCAGGGGCGGCAGCCATCTTGTGTGATGACTCTGCCTTAGGAATGGCGGCCATCTTGTGCTGTGGTTCAGGAACGGCAGCCATCTTGTGCAGAGGCTCAGGGGTGGCAGCCATCTTGTGCAGTGACTGAGGGGCGGCAGCCATCTTGTGTACTTGAGGCTTTGAAGCAGTGGCCATCTTGGGCTGAAACTGTGACTCTGGTTTGGTGGCCATCTTGAACGTTAACTGTGGCTGAGGTATGGCGGCCATCTTGAGCGTTGACTGTGGCATGACAGCCATTTTGAGCGCTGACGGTTGCTGAGGCATGGCGGCCATTTTGAGCGCTGACTCTGAATGAGGCATGGCGGCCATTGTGTGCAGTTGTAGTGGTTCCGGGTCGGCGGACATCTGAGCAGCAGCTGGTGCTGATGATTACTGAATGAGAACAGGTGTGGGTGTGCAATGCATAATGGGAAATTGAGTCCATGACAGAATGAGTCCAAGGGAGGTGTTGTGGATGTGGGTGCCTTCTAGTGGAGCTTGAGGGCACTCATGACAGAATCAATACTTAGATGAAGCAACACTTGCAGGGACTGCAGTCTAAAGATACATCAAGCGGTTTGCACGTCTGGATTTCTGAACTTTTCTGCTGATTTTTTCTTTGATTCTCTGAATTTGATTCTCATCAGAGCGTTTCGTTTAATGGGGTCTGTCAGTAGATGTCTTCAAGTTTCTACAGAGATGTTTGATTGAGTTCAGAGTTCTGGAGTTCTGGCTGGGCCACTTAAGGACATTCACAGAGTCGTCCCTAAGCCACTCTTACATTGTTTCCCATTTACTGAAAAAGACCCCATACAGATTGATGCTAGCAACAACATGCTTCACTGTTGGCATGATACTGTGCAGATGATTTAGAAATTATTCTTGGTGATGACGTTCATCAGACCAGAGAATCTTGTTTAATTTTTAGGTGCTTTTTTCCCAAGTGTGCAAAAGATGTAAAACACTTAATATCAGCGTCTTGTTTATTAAATTATTCAATTTCTGAATCAATATCACATTTGCAAACTCCCTTAATAATCTTCAAAAGCTGTCATGCATATTGTTGTTAAAAAATGTAGTTACATAATTTCTGTTACTTAGTGAAGTGCAAAAAGTGTTGTTACCAATGTCCTGTTGCACATTTGTACTTACACATACCATTCTGAGGGTTGTTACATGTGTGTAGTTACAGTAATATTACAGCTGGAGATACTAATCACCAATGTGTACTTACACGGTAGTTACATACTACATACACATGTAGTTACTATGTAATTACACAGGTATTAAGGCCACTTAATATAAAGCGATACCCTTAAGGCCCGTTCACACCAAACATGATAATATTAAAGATATAGTTCTAAAAATCGTTCTTAATGTTAAAGAATAGCAGCGTCCACACCACAACTATAACGATAAAGGACAGAGTAACGATATTGTTAGCATCATTTTCAGAATTATTTTTTCCAGCTGATGAATGATAGAAACATTGACAACCAATCAGAATCAATCCTGCAATCACGTGCTTGAGAATTTAAATTGGCGGACGCGCTTGAGGTTATAATAAACAGAAGATATTGTTTGCTGGTGTAGGCGCAAATATAGTTATCGTTATTGTTATCTTTATAGTTATTGTGCTGGGTGTGATGGGCCTTTAAGCAATTATAATTTTCAGCAAAAGAAACAATGGAAGCAAAAGAAATTACAAAGTTATTAGAAAATTCAATAAATCATATGTTTTACCCTTATGTTGTTTATCCTTTACATCATTAATGTGTTAATAATGAGAATACATTTTTTAATGTATCTTTGTAAATCACCTTTCTTAATAACATAAAAGTTAGCAAGTTTTGCAGCTAAATGTGACCAAAGATTATGGCCTCAGAGAACAGTTAGTCACTCCACTGAATAGAGGGATGTGGCTAAAATTAACCACTAAGAAATTTTTACCAAGATATGTTTTAGACTTTTCATGAGGACCCTAAAGAATAATATCAACTTGTGGAACTTGTGGAAATGTTTTTTTAGATGACCCCTTTAATATTAGTTTTACTAATTCACAGCTTCTAATATCGCTAAAGTTCATAAAGTCCACTGCTTATACTAAAAGTAAATGTCTTACAGACATAAAGCAGAACTGCAATATCTTGAATTAGCTCCACCATGAACTCACTGACATCAGACGTGTTGTTGTGGTGAGGTTTTATTAAGCGTGAATATAACCCCAGTGGTGCTGCTTTACATTGAAATCTTCCTGCTCTGATTTAGCCTCTGGTGATGATATGGTGAAATCAGACATTTGAAGCAAATAATAAATAAATCAACACTGAAGGCTGTTGAAGCGTGAATCCTCTTCAGAGATGGTCTGTGTGCGCTCTCCTGGTTTTGGCTGTTTGTTGAGTTTCTGGCTGGCAGCAGAGAAAGTGAACGTCTTCTTATCTGCTCATTGCAGAGCACTTCCTCAGCTTCATAATCTGTTCCAGCGCTTTCGCTGCCTGATGCCGCTCCTCTCGCCAATCCTCATGGAAATAACCATGCAGGAAAATGACATACAGCAGAGAGCTGATTATACGCATATGATTTCCCTGAGAGAAATGCATGGGAACTATATGTTACCAGGCAACGTTTCATTCAGGGCACGAGGTGACCAGTACTTGTGTTTTTTCTCTCTTTGTTCTTCACTCTCGTTTGCTAAATCAAGCATCATTATTTGCATTGCCAATATTTAAATGTAATCTTTTAGCAGAGCACTTTTTATCTAAAGTGACTTGCAAATGAGGAACATCTCAGACAATTTATCATAAGAGCCACGCTATTTGCAGTGCACAATTTCAAGTATCAGAGATGCCATTGAGGGGTGCAGTGAATGCCAAGCTTACGGACCCTCCAGGACACTAGGGAACCTAAAATGTTGTTTTAAAATGATTGTTTCATTCTGTTTTCATTCTGTTTTCATTTCTGATTTTCAAATAGTTGTATCTTAGCTAAATATTGTCCTATCCTAACAAACTATACATCAATAGAAAGCTTATTTACAATTTAATATATAAATCTCAATTAAAAAAAACAAAAAAACACTTATCACTGGTTTTGATCCAGGGTCACATATATTTTTAATGCTAGAAATTAGGGGTGTGACGAGACACTTATCCCACGAGACGAGATGAGACACTGGGTTCACGAGAACGAGACGAGATGAGATTTTTAGACTTTTTAAAATAAATCCTCAATGATAAAATATATTGGGAAATTTTTTTATTTTATTCAACAAAAACTTTCCAAAAAAAGGCAGGTGAATTTTGTTATCAACTTTTTGAAATTAAACTATTTTAATTTATTACATGCAGTAATAAACAACATGTGGACACTGCAAAATATTTTGCCACAAACTGACAGGCAAGTAATTAACAATAAATAACAAAAAATGTAAATAGTATAAATAAATAAAAACAAATACCACAAATATCCCTTTAAAAGCAGGGTAAGCGATTTTTTTCAAAAAAGCTTCAGAAAATAGAGTTTGGCCAAATACCTAAACAAACTTGCCTACGGCAAACGCCGTGCCAGCTTAAAGGCCAAAGTATACTTCAGCCATCTGCATTACATCAGTTTTATCATCAGGAGGGCTATTTTTGCACCAATCTCTTGAGACCGCACGGACTGTCCGCGTACAACAGTGTATATGCGAGAAGTATGCTGAAAGAGTGCAAGTAAATTGATGGCATTGCGCATATATCGAGCTCTGAGCTGACTTTGTGGCTGTGAGCGAGACGGAACGGAACGGATTGAGGAAAGTGAAGTATACCCAGGTATAAAGCAACCATTGAAAACCATTTGGAATTCGTGTCAGCACGTCATAAATAGAACACGGCAGCAGTTTCCCGTCGGAGATTTGTTGCGCCGCATCATACCACTATCATGAGGATATCGCCAAGTTCTCACGAGACCACTCGTGCCACGAGATCTCGTCATACCCCTACTAGAAATGATAAATAAGCAATCAATTGTTACAAACTTCTTGACTTTTTTTCAAAACATGAAATTCTACATTTTGACTGGACTGATCATAGACAAAGGAAAAATAAGATAACACAGACAGAATAAAAGTGTACTGAGGTAGGAGGTGCAGTTCTTGTGATAGTCCTGAAGGTCAATGTCAAAGCCTCGAACCAGCGAGTGGCCACGCAGAACCTGATGTGAAGTTTGACGTGTTCCTAGGTCAACATCTTTTTTAACCCTGGAACAACATTGTGATTAACCAATCAGATCTGAAGAACCAGTTTGTAGTTTTTTTGAAGTTTAGGCTTACAAACAGTTTTTGGTGCATTCATCTATCATTAAATCTGATTTAAGGCATAACTCATGGGTGAGGTTACCCACCAAATTCCCTATCAACCATGTAGTAATGTCATAGCAGCTCTTTAATAACCAAGCAGCAAAGCCCTGGCAAACACCTAAAGCACCTAAGTGTTGTGTGTGTAAACTTTTGCGTGGTCAATCACAACTCATAAAATTAAAAATAAAATAAAATAAAATAAAATCTATTCCTTTTTTTCTTCCCATCCATAAATATTTATGCTAGAGAAGTTTCTGGGTAAATTGTTCTTCCTGCTAGGGATTTTCTCTTTTCCTAGCAGGGTAAGGCTTAATTTGGTGCTTCCATACTGCACAATTACAGAAATAAGATTTTCATGGGCGTAGTAAATGTCATACGACAGCAGAGATGTGAGGCAGAGAGCAGCTTATGTGCTGAATTCCCACTGGTGTGTTTAATCTGCGTTATTTCAGTTGGCAGCTGGAGACCAGAGTCCGTGTTGAGGTGCACAGTAGCAGCACATGCACAAGAATCCTTCTACATCTTTGTAACACCCTCACCTGACACTTAATCACACCTTTTTAAGTTGTTTTTACACAGGGCTGAAAGAGGTTCAGCAAGAATGTATTTGTTTTATTACCTGTTGGCTGAACACACTAAAGAAATTATGCAGATAAGACCAGACTACAAACATGCCCATGAAATTAGTGCTGATGGCAGTTTTCAGTGGGTAGATGACATTGACACAACTCTGTCTCATTTATCCAAATCGATCAGCCTATATTCTATTATATTACATGAACAGGGAAGGATCAAGGAAGGGCAGCTGTGGTTGTACAAAAGTGGTATACAACTGAAACTAAGACAGATTTTAAGAACTCCAAGATCCAATATTTGTAAAATAATCGTTTTCAATGCTCATTTTTACTCTTTGTGAAAAACAGTCCATTTCAAGTGGTGTTGTGTGTGTGTGTGTGTGTGTGAGAGAGAGAGAGAGTCTGATGAGATGGTAAGTGTTGTGATAAAACTGTAAATGTTTGAACCCAAGTCATTTAAGGTTAACAACAGGACAAACAACATAAACTAAATAGCTAATGTTAACACATTTCCTTAGAGACAACGACAGTAAAACCTGTGTGTAGGGTCAATAATAGCAACAGTAGAAACTTCTATATGTAGCAATAGAAAATCTATATGTTTACAATAATTCACAAGAAATGTGAAGAATGAACAAACGCTAAGGCATGCCATTAGAAATACACTTTAGCCATGCATCAGGAAGGCTATTCAAGGTTTCTGAAAGTGCATTTTTTTTACATCCACTGACAGAGCAGTTTGATACTCTGCATCTTTATCCATCAGCACCATAGCTCTTGTGATTGATGGACATGAGTTGCTCCAAACAGGCCCGGTTCCAGAATCAAATCACTCAGGGTGCTTCTGAAATTAATGAGGGTGCTTCAACCTCAATGTACATCTTTTTATTTATTTTTTTTTACATATATATTTTTGTCTTGTCCATTGCTATGGTCTGTAGTGTGCTCCCGTTATAAGCATATCTTAGTTCATTGTGGTCTCACAAAGTTCCATTATAATTAAATTAAAGCTCTCTGCACTGCACATTGAATCACATTTACACTTTAACCTTAATACCCCCATAGAACCCAACACTCCTGAGTCTTCACAAATTTAAGCTTGGTCAGGACCACTTGGCGTCGCTTTTTGACATTCAAGGTACCCCTTAAGCGACATTTGTTATTGTGAAGGTTGTCCGTTGTTTTCAATTGGCTGTCTTAATTTAGTGATTTGCATGCGCTTGTAAAAAATAAATAAATAAATAAATACGTACATTTTATATATTTTATATTTATACCCCACCCCTACCCTATACCTACCCGCTTCTGAACGATATAAAACACACACAGGCAAATATAAGCGCAGTCACGGGTATTTATTGCAATAACTGATCATAAGCAGTATAAAAGCATTACAAACAAATCGTTTTGACACCAAGGGTTTCTTATTTAAAGCAACGGAGGACCTGCACTTCGAAAAAAGTACTCTAAAGGGCTACCCTGTGCATCAAAAAGTGACGCCAAAGGGTCCTGACCAAAATATGCATTTCATGTTTCAAGTGTTTGCTTACTAGCAAAAATGTATAAAATCAAAACTTTTGCAAAAATCTCAAATTTATGGTATGGTAATGGAGAAAAAAATATCCCCTACTTAGCTCTGCTAGAGTTGACAGCCCTATTAAGTAAAACTGTCAGCAGTGTCAGAATATAGTTGAGGGTGTTAAAATGAATGTACCTCAACACAGAATCTGGTCTTCACCTGCCATCAAAAATAACAGATTACAGGAAGCACACCAGTGGATATTCAGCACATAAGCTGCTCTCTGCCTCACATCTCTTCTGCTGTATGACATTTATGACGTGCATGAAAATCTTATTCTGTAATTGTGCAGTATAGAGAATGAAATTTCTTTCATCATCTGATTTTATTACTTCTTTACAAAACACAGGAAACATTGAACAACTCGTTTGAATAGAACCCAAATCAAATAACATAACATAACCACTGGTGTGATTCCTGTAATCTGTTATTTTTGATGGCAGGTGGAGACCAGATTCTGTGTTGAGGTACACATTCACTGATGTGCTTCCTGTAAACCTCATACATTTTTATGTGATAACTTTGTGAGGTTAAGTCATATAGAGTGACAAGTGACATAGAAGAGCCATTAATATTGATCTGTGATTTAATTTTTAGAGAATTACCACATATTCATTCATTCATTCGTTCATTGTAAAGTGAAATGTGGTTGTGAGGTAGGGCAAAGGCTACGTTTATACTGCAGAAAAATGTCCCAAATTCCTTTTTTTTTTGCTCATATGTGACTCAGATAATTTAGTTTCATGACAGTGTGAACAGCAAAAATCAAATGGAATCTGATTTTGATTGCATATGTGACCCTGGAGCACAAAATCAGTCATAAGTAGCACATGTATATTTGTAGCAATATCCAAAAAAACATTGTTCAGGTCAAATTTATTGATTTTTCTTTAATGCTGAAAACCATTAAAATTTTAAGAAAAGGTCATGTTCCATGAAGATATTTTGTAAATTTCCTACCGTAAATATATCAAAGCATAATTTTTGATTAGTAGTATGCATTGCTAAGAATGTCTCGGTTACGTATGTAACACTCGTTACCTGTGTCTGAACCCGGTGAGCACCGTGTCGCCACGCGTACCTCGGGACTCGGCCATGGAGCCAGTGCTGAAGCGGTCTCATATGTAGCAAACCAAGCGGAACTACCGCCGCAGCTGCTGCCATATGCCCCAGGAGCCTCTGAAAATGTTTCAGTGGGACCGCTGTCCTGCCTGATAAAGTCTTGAGGCAGTTCAGCACTGACTGAGCACGTTCCTGGGTGAGGCGTGCAGTCTGGTTGACTGAATCCAAACTCCATGCCGAGAAAAAGATCCTCTGCATTGGCAGGAGTTTGCTCTTTTTCCAGTTGACCCGAAGACCCAGGTGGCTGAGGTGTCTGAGCACCAACTGTCAACGCACAACTGATCGCGAGACTGTGCAAGTATGAACCAGTCGTCGAGAGAGTTGAGAATGCCCGGAGAGAGAGAGAGCTTATCCTCCGATGCTGCGATCGACATCTGGTCACCAGGAGGAGCACCGAAGTAAACGACCGGCACACTCTGTCCTGAAGAGGGTCCGCCCCGCTCCAACAGCAACACCACCGGCTGCGGAGCGCTTGAGGAGTGAGAACACCCTTTTGGGGAGGCTCTCACCGGGATCCTCAAATCACCTCTGATACCACCGGACGCAGTGCCGCCCCGGGTGCTGGGACGAACACTGGATCGCGGCAGAGGCAGAGGGACTCCGCCATGTTTCACATAGCAGAGTCTTTTGTGCAGCTCCGAGACGGTCATGTCCCCACACTGAGCACATGCACTGTCCACGAACGCATCCTCAGCGTGTTGAGCACACAGACATGTGAGGCAGCCATCATGATTGTCCTTAAGCGCCAAGAAACGACTGCACTCAAAAACGCACGGGTGAAATGACATCTTTAAAAAGACGTGATCACCTGTGTTGCTCCTTCAGAGTTTGCTCTTTTAGTGCTGAAGCACACAGGGGAGCTGGCCACCGCACACGGCAAGATGATCGTCGTGATACCGTGACCACCGCTGCAACGCTGTAACACCCGCACTCGTTCCGTCAGCTTACTCGAAGAGAATGAGCAGTAGTGATGCACCACTGCTCGGCTCTGAAGCGAAAGCATGCACCAGCTGCTCACTTATACTCACACTGTGATCAGTTGCAGCTGGATGCAATCAGTGCATGCCAATGCCCATTGGCTTGTTTGTTCTCTCTGGCAAGATCCTGATTCATCGGTCACCGATGTGACTCGTAGTGACCGACTGAAAGAGAACTTAATTTGGACAACTTAAAAGGGTTACTCCACCCAAAAATGAAAATTTTGTTATTAATCACTTACCCTCATGTCGTTCCAAACATGTAACCAAATCAGTTGTATCTCAGCCAAATATTGTCCTATCCTAACAAACCATAGTGGAAGGTTATTTATTCAGCTTCCCAAAAATAGACCCTTATGATCCGGGGCCACATATGTGGAACTAAACCTGATTGAGGTCAGATGTTTTTGCAACACGACCACAGTCTGAACAGCCAAAAAGAAATTCATGCGGAATTCACAGAATTTACATCGCTCTAGATCAGCGATTCTCAATCCCAGTCCTTGCGTCTCTTGTCGCCTCCCATGTTTGTTCAAGTCGAACGTATGTGCCCTGCAAAGTGGACATCACCAGATATTCTGCCATGATTCCAGTTCGAAGCAAACTTATACGTTCCATTCAAAGTGTGTTTAAGTGTGTAAGACGTTATTTAAATTGTATTTAATTATTTACTGAGCAAATCTGTGAATGAATGTTCTGAAGTGAAGTAGACTTCAGGGAGTAGGGAGCACTGTGTAGGAACCATGTAGGTCAGATTACAGTTCATACTTGGAGCTCACTTCTAATGAGTTGATTATCAGAATCAGGTGCGATAACAAAGAGAGACATACAAAATATGCAGAGTGGTGAGGCGCGAGGACTGCGATTGAGAATCGCTGCTCAATATCGACATTGTCATAATGCGATGCTCTTGGTATTCACCTCAAAGATTTTACATATTATTTAATCACTGTGAATATGTCAGAAATTTGCTAAGGAAGTCACTGAAGAGACCAAATTTTTTTTTTTTATAGTGTATTACAAAAACTGTTCTATACAAGCTGAACTTGCTGGGTTGTACTGTAAATATCCATATTCTCATCTTCGCCCACCTTATTGCCTGCTTACAAATGGCTTGCATGACACATCAGCTTATAAAGAACACATGGACGCTAACTTCAGTGGTGTCCATGATTACCTCCATATGACAAAGTGTTCTGTTATTGGCCACATTTAGAAATGATTTATGTGAACAGCCAAACATAAAATCTGATCTAAGCAATAAATCAGAATTGACAACTAATGCTTGCAGTGTGTCCATTGATTTTTTACTGAAGATGCCTGTGAAGCTAGTCTTTGACCCACATGTCCTTGTGCTGGAAATGTGAAAGTTTTGGCTGGGATTTCTTTCAAGGTTTTTTTTGTCATGGAGGAAAGGTAGGCTTCAGGACTAAAGAAACATCTCTTCTCTCAGACCTAAGAAAACACTAAGGACATCTGAGGTCTGGTGTCCAGTGGAGGTTTAACTCATTTAAACTAAAGTTTTTGCTGAATGGCCCCTATCAGACTGCTGACTCTCTTTCCTGATCCTGTCAGCATATTCTGTTCTGTGCCACAGTCCCTTTACAAGCGTCAGACACTTTATACAGCACTCTGTACACTACTGTCAAAGGAAGCCTTTTCCACTATAAAGAACCTTTCCTTACACACGAAACTTTTCATGGTTGTTAAAGGTTCTTCATATAGCATTGTATTTTATGTGGAAAGCCATCTCTTTACTTTTCATGGGTACATATTAACATCTAAAAAATGTATTTTACATGTGAAACACATAGGCAACATAAACATTTTTACTAGTGCTGTCAAACGATTAATCGCGATTAATCGCATCCAAAATAAAAGTTTTTCTTTACATAATATATTTGTATGT
>JAUMHE010023908.1:0-12454 GCA_032359235.1 Enteromius mattozi | reverse complement strand
GTTGGATGGGTTAAATGCAGAGCACAAATTCCAGGTATGGGTCACCATACCTGGCCACAAGTCACTTCACTTCACTTCACTTCACTTCACTTCACTTCACTTCATATGGCGCACTGGGGCGGTGTGCACATACGAGGCTCTGGGCTGAAGACTGGAACAGCGCTGCCTATAGATGAGTGGTCGGAACTCTTGAAGGGGCATGTGGAGGATTTAGGTGAAGTGTGATCCCACCTAGCCTTGAAAACATTTATAGTATTGAAACAATGGTAAAGAGAAACAGCATAACGATTTGAATAAATATATACAATGTGTGTGTGTGCACGCATTATCAGTCACTGTCTCCATCTTCAGGAGGTGCCTCATGCTGTTGTTCTTCTGCTGGCTGAAAAAAACCCCATAAATATCATTATTTACCAATCACTTTGATTACTTTTAATGGCTTTTAATTACACTTAGGTGTATACAAGAGAGTCTATGAACCCCTTAGAACAGTGGTCACCAACCTATCGATTGAGATGTTAGATCTTCATCACTGTCCCAGTAGATTCCAAAAACAATCGTAAAATAAGTACAAACAGACTTTAGCCTTCAAAGAATGGGTAAATGTAATGCGTTTTTCTGTTATTTTAGTAGCTTCTAAGACAGTGACAAAGAAAACTACATCACATCTGAATCTGTCAAAAGGACGTTCTTTTGCTCACTGTTTACAATGGTCGAGATATTCAGATCTGGCCATTAAAAATGCGTCTATATTCACGCGGCAGCCTGCAAATCGTCACACGGTATCACAGGTCTCCCTGCAAGCGCTTTTTCAGATTTGTTTAAACAGTTGTTGCTCTTCATATAATATCCACCAGGTGGCGCAAGGAACAACATTCTGTAGCCGAACCCCATGGCCAGCTCTAGGGGTCGTTGGTCACAAATACCATCGTTAACAATAGTTTAATGATTCCATCTTTCCTGAAAGTACACAGCAAAAAAACTTAATCATATTATGATGTTTACATGTCAAGAGCAAGCTTTTCACTCCTGTTTACACGCTATTTCCATATTCTTATTATTCGCTAAGAATTGTGGTTAATTTTCTACTGCCATAATCACATGCTCCACTGCATAGGACAAATTATGGATTCAGAAAGAGTGCAGGTGCGTTACCTAACCACTATCCGCTGTTAACATTTATTTTACATTTAAAGAAATTTATGTTTATATTCCATGCTGTTTCAGCAGCAATGTAATGGAAATTCGTCTGCCTGTGCTGCTGTCGCTGAAGGCAGCGAGTTGTGTTTCTGAGTTTCCCCAGAAATGTGATGCTTTCTTATCCGAAAACTTTTTTAATCTGCATATTATTACAGGTGCGTGTCACGTCATTCATGTAAAAGTAATTACTATAAATGTGTGGGGGAAATAGTAAGGAGATATTTAAAATAATTATTAATAAACAAGTGAGTTTCCATGAGTTCCTGTCGCAAAGATGAATATGAAATTCTCACCATATGTAACTTAGAAGTCATCTTAATGGATTACGATTAGGCTATAATTAAGGTTTGTTTTCGATTTTTTTGGTAATTTAAAGCTTTTTGTAGATACATTTATTTTCGGTTCAATTTTCTCCTGTTCAAGAAGTGAAGGCAGAAAATCACACACTCAGTGTCACACTTCAATCCTGACACACATACAAAATATATATTAAAAAATATTTACATGTATATATTTGTATTAGTGTAATTTATATTATGCATAAATGTTACAACATAACATTTTTATATACATAATAAATTTACAAAGTACGCACACATATATGATGTACACAAAATGTTTTATTTGATGCGATTGTTTAATTGTCACCCAAACTTCAAAGGCCTGTTAAATGAATAAAACTAGAGGCATTTGTTAGCTTTAAGATTAGTTTTTCAATTCAATTATTCAGTCCAAATACATCTTATTGTTGGAATTCTTTGAATTTGTATCCTATTCAATCTAGCATCTGCATGCAAGCCTTGTGTTGCATGGAAAAATGGAATATTTCTTATGTGAGAAGGGTCAGAAATCGTTTTTCCTGCAGGCTCTGCTGTTTTTTCATATACACATATTGAAAACTTTGCTTATTATTGTGTGAACTATAATATAGACAATCGCATAAAGTATGCTGGCAATGACAAATAAATGGCAAATGATTCAAAGCAAACAGTGTTCGGAGAAGAACGCTGGAAAATATGACAGAAATATGATGCTTCTCTGTAGACTACTGCAGTACAAGCCGCGGTTCAACTGCATCTGCTCTGCATACGCGCTGCTGTGCAAAAGTTCATGCAGTGAAAAGAAAAGCGTGGCGTCGGCCGCTGGTAGTGAAGCCGACTCAGAGCCGAAGACTGATGAGAGCACTGACAGAGTTACATCAGGCGACACCTGGCCAACACTTGGCCGATGCTTATTAAATGCGGCCGACGTTTCGACATTGGGCTGATATTGGCCGAACGTACAGTATTTACTTAAAATTTATTTAAAGTTTAATCACAATACAGTCAAAATCTCATTATAATCGCATTAAGAGGGTCCATGTAAATGTCTCGCGCCATATTGGTAATTCATTCTGTATGTAATGCCAAATTATCTATAATTTCGTTTCTTTTTTATTAAGTTAATTTAGAAAAAATAGGAATTAAAAGAATCCATAAAGGCTTGCTGTATGTTATGTTTGTTTATTAACTCTTGTTTTTTGGGGGGTTCTTTCATCCACAGAAAAAAGAAACAATGTTTGATGGTTAAGCTTGTTACGAAGCGGACTGGAAGCAGATGGTAAGTAAAAGTAGTGTTGTTTATTTTGACAATGAGTTCACAGCAGATGAAGCAACAGGAGATAATGCAGGTGAGAAAACACTTTGTAGACACAATATTGAACAGATAAACTTCGTCGATGATACTGTTTTCATGCACACAGGTGGAGACGAGGAATCACAGGACATAGACTCAGGGGAAGACGATGACAACCACAACCACAATGGAGGAATCCTAGGAAGCCTGGAGACACGGAGGGAATCCTTGGGAGCCTGGAGACACAGAGGAGATCTAGGAGACAATGAATAGAAGTAAGTTCGCTGGTAAGTATTTGCTAGAATCCACAGAGAGAGTTCTAGGAGTCCACTTCTCGGGAACAAGCTCGGACAAAGACTGTGAAGTGGTGTGTGGTTATATGTGGTGTGCTGATGAGGTGATTAATGGCGTCAGGTGGTAGTGGCAGGTGCTCAGTATTCTGGTGATTGTGATCTGAGTCAGGGAGTGACGGTGGAGCCTGGCGTGGATGTAACATTACCCCCCCTCCAGGGCCCCCTCCCGAGGCAGGGCCCCTCCGACGTCGTGGTGGTCGGCCTCTACTTCGGGTGCTGGACGGTCTGGATGGGTGAGGTGGAATTCTGTCAGGAGTGTGGGATCATATACATCCTCTCGAGACACCCAAGATCTCTCCTCAGGGCTGTACCACTCCCAGTCCACGAGGTAATGAAGTTTACCACAACGACGCCGGGAATCCAGGATCTCCTTGACGGTGTAGATGGCCCCATCATCTACCACCATAGGAGGAGGGGGTTCCTCTTCACGGCCAGGCTCTGTGAAAGGGTTTCAATAGTGAGACATGGAAAGTGGGATGGATCTTGTAGTGTGCTGGTAATTGGAGTTTGTATGTTACTGGGTTGACCTGCTCCACGACTGTCAAAGGGACCAACAAACCTGGGACTTAGTTTTTTACAGGGCAGGCGTAGGCGAATGTCCCTTGTAGACAGCCATACCTTTTGGCCGACCTGGTATTCTGGAGCTTGGGAATGGCGTCGATCTGCTGTAGTGGTCTGCATATGCACTGCCCTCTGCAGATGTTGATGTGCTTCGTCCCAGACCCTCTCACTCTCCTGGAACCAGCAGTCAAAAGATGGTACATCCGACGGTTCGCCGTTCATGAGGAAGAGAGGGGTCTGGAAACCGAGTATGCATTGGAAAGGATGAGTCCAGTGGTGGCTTGACGGAGAGAGTTCTGGGCATACTCGGCCCAGCCCAGATACTGGTTCCAGGTGTTTTGGTGGCCGTGGCAGAAGGTACGGAGGAACCGACCCACTTCCTGGATCTTACGCTCAGTTTTCCCGTTGGTCTGGGGGTGATAGCCAGAGGAAAGGTTGACGGCCACACCTAGGAGCTTGAAGAAAGCTTTCCAAACCCTGGAGGTGAACTGTGTCCCTCTGTCAGACACGATGTCTTCAGGCAATCCGAAGGATCGGAATACATGATCGAAGAGCAAGGATGCTGTTTGCCATACTGTGGGAAGACCTTTGAGAGGTATTAGTCGGCAGAATTTGGAGAATCTATCGACAATGACGAAAACACAGGTATTACCTTCCGAAGGTGGGAGATCGGTAATAAAATCAACTCCTAGGTGTGACCAGGGGCGGTTAGGCATGGGAAGTGGATGGAGTTTTCCTGCTGGTAGATGACGCGGACTCTTTGCCATAGCACATTCCCGACACCCTCTCACGTACCTCTGCACAACGTTGTCCATCCCAGGCCACCAAAACCGATCTTGAATGAGTGAGAGGGTTCTGTTGGTCCCAGGATGCCCAGTGCCCACTGAGGTAGGAACGGAGTGAATTAGGGGAATGCGTTCTTGAGGCGGCATAAAACGACGGTTTGGAGGACATTCTGGAGGAGCGTCTGGAGCGGGCTCGTTGGTCACCCACTGGATGGGATTCACAAAGATACATTCTGGGAGTATGGGTTCAGGACTTTCTGGTTGTTCATGGACAGCATGGAGTCGGGAGAGAGCATCGGCTCGAACAGTTTTAGCACCTGGTCTGTAGGAGATGGAGAATTTAAATCTTGTGAAGAATAAAGCCCAGCGGGCTTGTCTGGGGTTCAATCTTTTTGCCTCACGGAGATATTGAAGGTTTTTGTGATCTGTGATTTCTTGGAATGGCTGAAGAGACCCCTCCAGCCAATGGCGCCACTCCTCCAAAGCCAGCTTGATGGCCAACAACTCCCTGTTTCCAATGTCGTAATTCCTTTCGGCTGCGGTGAGTTTCTTGGAGAAGTAGGCACAAGGTCGGAGTTGAGGTGGATTCCCCTGCTGCTGCGACATCACGGCTCCTACGCCGGTGGTGGAAGCATCCATTTCGACTACGAAGGGTAATTCGGGATCTGGGTGACATAGAATAGGTGCACTGGTGAAGGCAGTCTTGAGGTTTAGGAAAGCACATTCAGCTTCGGGACTCCAGGTCAGGCGTTTAGGTTTTCCCTTAAGCAAGGAAGTTAGATGGCAGGTGATGAGACTATAGTTATTTATAAATCGACGATAAAAATTGGCAAAGCCAAGGAACCTCTGGAGCTCTTTAACTGTGGAGAGCTTTGGCCATTTGGTGATGGCTTCCACTTTACCGTTATCCATCTGTACTCCGGTGTGATCAATGTTGTAGCCTAGGAATTGCACAGAGGGCTGGTGAAAGGAACATTTCTCGGCTTTCAAGAAGACGTTATGCTCACGGAGTCGCTGGAGGACCTGTTTGACTTGTTGGTGGTGTTCTTGAATGGAGGAGGAGTATATGAGGATATCATCGATGTAGATGAGAAGAAACTGGTGCAGGTAGTCCCGGAAGATCTCGTGCATGAAATTTTGAAAAATAGGGGGGGGGCGCTGACTAAACCATACGGCATAACTAAATATTCATAGTGGCCAGTGGGGGTGATGAAAGCCGTCTTCCACTCATCCCCTTCACGAATTCGAATTAGATTATACGCACTGCGTAAGTCTAGTTTGGTGAAAATCTTAGCCCCTCGTAACTTCTCTAGGGCTGCGGGGACGAGTGGAAGAGGATACTTAAAATGGGACTATAACTTTATTAAGAGCTCTGTAATCTATACAGGGGTGTAGACCTCCATCCTTCTTGGCGACGAAGAAGAAGCTCGAAGCAGCAGGGGATGTGGATGGTCGGATGTAACCTTGTGCCAGGGCTTCTTGGATGTAATCCTCCATAGCCTTTGTCTCCGGAATTGACAGTGGGTAGATTTTACCATGGGGCACTGGGGCAGCCGGGAGCAGGTCTATAGCACAGTCCCATGATCGATGAGGTGGCAGGCGGGCAGCTCTCTTGGGGCAGAATACATCATGGTACTCCTTATAGCACTATGGTATCTCCACAGATTTATTCTCCAGGGGGCTTTCTATGGAGGTAGAACACAGAGATAGAGGTTTAGAAGTCTGAAGAGGTAACTGAGGAAAACAGTTGGGCCAGCAGTTAGGACCCCATTTGAGGATTTCTCCTGTGCCCCAAGAGAGGATGGGCTCGTGCCTCGCCAGCCACGGGTGCCCTAGGACCACGTCGATGGTAGAGCCCTCCAGAACCAGTAGCTGAATTTCCTCCTTGTGACACTGACCCATTTGCAGATAGATGGGCTCCGTTTGATGGGTGACACTCTTCTTCGAGAGCGGTTGGCCAGTCACTGATTGAATTTGATACATTACTTTAAGACGCGGTGTTTTGACCCGGAGCTGTCGAGCGACGTGTCCAGCAATGAAGTTGCCCGCCGACCCGGAGTCAATGAGGGCTGCCACTGAAATCGAGAAATTTTCTGCAGTAAGTGTGATTACTGTGGTTAATGGATTCAATTTCTCACTCATGGGCATTATAGTACTCACCACGGGATGTGGAGGTTTGGTGGGGCAATCCTGGATACCATGCCCTGATTTACCACAGTATAAACAAAGTCCTTGGGTCATACGGCGGTGTCGCTCGGTTTGTGTAAGGCATCTTGTATCAATTGACATAGGTTCTGGGTTCGGTTCTGGAGGGCTGTGGTCACTTGGCGCGCAGGGGATTGGAACTGCAGTGCTAAGAGGGGGAGTCGAATAGGACTGGACCCGGGCTGAACAGCGGATGGCCAGCTGGATGAATCGTGCCAAGCCTATGGAGTCATCATAAGAGGCAAGCATAAGTCGAATATTAGGTTCCAAACCTTGTCTAAAAGTGGTTATGAGAGCTCCAATCCAATCCAATTCACCTTTATTTATCAAGCACTTTAAACAAACAGCAATGTTAACCAAAGTGCTGTACACAGCCTAATAACAATAGGTTACAACACAAATGAAAGTCAGTATACGTAGAACACAAAAATGTCAGTCAACAAATCAAGCTGAGTTGAAAGCAAGAGTAAAAAGATGTGTTTTAAGTGATGACTTAAAAACCATAAAGGAATCAATCTGTAAGTGACGCCTGGCTAAGCCCATAATACAGTGCATTGCAATAATCTAAGCGATTTGTAATAAATGCATGAATTAAAATCTCAAAGTGATGCCGAGAAAGAAATGGTTCAGCTTTAGCCAGTTGTCTCAGTTGAAAAAAGCTTGCCTTAACAACTGCACTAATCTGAGCATCCAATTTAAGGTTTGAGTCCAGTTTTACACCAAGATTTGTTACAGTAGACTTTTGATATTGTGTCAGAGCCCCCAGATCTACATCAGCAGCAAAGGCCTCCCTAGGCCCAAATAATATAACCTCTGTCTTCATATCATTAAAATGTAACAAATTTGATGACAACCAGGATTTAATCTCCTCAACACAGTCTAAAAGATGTTGGACAGAATGAATTTGCCTTTGTTTTAGGGGCATGTAAATTTGTAAATCATCCGCATAGAAACGGAACGAGATACCATATTTGCGGAGAATGGCCCCAAGAGGAAATAGGTATAGGGAGAAGAGGAGTGGGGCCAAAATAGAGCCTTGGGCCACTCCACAATTGAGAGGGGCAGCCGAGGACTCAGCGGACCCCACACGAACACTAAAACTTCTCCCTGTCAGGTATGATCTAAACCACTCCAGCGCAGTGCACTGAATTCCCACACAATTTTTTAGTCGAGACAAAAGAATGTCATGGTCAACTGTGTCGAAGGCCGCAGTTAGATCGAGTAAAACCAAAATGACACAGTGACCAGAGTCTGTGGCTAAAAGAATATAATTAAAAACTTTTAATAGTGCAGTTTCTGTACTATGCTGGGTTTTAAAACCTGACTGGAACACCTCGAAAATTTTATGTTCATCTAAGAACACATTCAACTGACTAAAAACAACTTTTTCTAAAATCTTTGAAACAAAAGGAAGTTTTGAAATTGGCCTAAAATTTGAGAGGACAGAAATGTCAAGACCAGGTTTCTTAATCAATGGCTGTACTACAGCGTGCTTAAAACCATCAGGGAAAGTGCCGTTTGTCAGACTGCTGTTAATAATATTAAGTACATCTGGAGCTACGGTTGGAAAAACCTCTTTAAAGAGACGGGGTGGAAGAAGATCATTAGGGGAACCAGAGGGCTTCATATGACCAACAATTTTTTCTAACAGAGGCAGACCAACAAGCTCAAATTGGTCCAATACAGCAGGATGTGTAAACGGGAAAGATGGCATAGGCAAAGACGGGTGTATGATGGATCTAGTGCTCTCAACCTTGTTACTAAAAAAAGTGTAAAAAATTTCCACATAATTCGTCTGAAGCTTCCAAGCAAGCTGTTTGTGGGGGATTAATCACAGTGTTAATGGTTGTAAACAAAACACGGGGATTATTACAATTGGAAGCAATAATATCAGAGAAATATTTAGTTCTTTCAAGTTTTACAATCTTTTGGTAGCTTCGCCAGCTGTCTTTTAGAATTTGAAAGGAAACTATTAACAGGTCCTTTTTCCACTTTCTCTCCGCTTTTCTACATTCACGCCTGGCTGCGCGTGTAATATCATTCAGCCAAGGCTCAGAACTAGGTATTGAATGCCTAGTTTTCACCGGAGCCACAGAGTCTAAAATAGATTTTAGAATTAGAATTAAAACAACAAAGGAGTGCGTCTACATCAGCAACACCAGGATCAGCAACAGAAAATTTACTAAATGAAGCGGAAAATTTAAACGCAGTGGAGGACGTAACAACACGGTGCCGCTGCGCGGGAGCGCACAACTTTTTAACCACAGGGCATGGGAGCAGAAGATCAAAAATCACTGGCAGATGATCTGAAAACGAAGCATCAAACACCTCTAAATTTTCAACACAAATACCATGTGTCAAAACTAAGTCAAGGGTGTGGCCATGCTCATGTGTAGGACCAACAACATGTTGTACAATATTGAAAGAATCAATAATATTTAAAAAATCTTTAACCAGTGGTTTTTCCGAACAGCAAACATGAATGTTAAAATCACCAAGAATCAAAACACGGTAATAATTTGGCATAATTCCAGCCAAGAAGTCAGTAAAATCTCCCAAGAAATCTTTGTTATATTTTGGTGGTCTGTAAAAAATAGTGCAAAGCACTGGGAGGGATGAACCGAGCTCAAACATATTGACTTCAAAGCTTGAGTAAAACGAGGTCGGAAAAAGTTGTCTACAGATATATTTATTTTTGTAAACAGTCACTATGCCACCCCCGCGGCCAGTTGTCCGAGGGGAATTAAAAGATGTACAATCTGACGGAAGGAGTTCACAGAGAGCACTCAACTCACCGGCAGGCATCCAGGTCTCCGTGACACAGAGGAAATCCAACTCATTTGTTATCAAAAAGTCTTTTAAAATAAAGGTCTTGTTGGCTAATGATCTAGCATTCACATGGTCTATCCTGGCAACAGCAGGATCCTATGTTTTTTCCACCGGTGGAGCACGAGGGAGGGGCTGTAAGTTGTGGAGGTTCACCCCGCGCTGGACCAGACGACAAGGGAGACGACGATTCACCAACCCTTCATCCGGGCCGACCACTGAGAAGAGGCTCGATTTAATCGGGTCTTGAGAGCGCCATGACACAAAATGGCGATCTGACGATGGAATAATCCCGGTTTGATCCAAATGAGAGAACGATAGGCCAGCCTTAAGCTTCACCAGCCTTCCGCTGCGTTTTCCACAGCGTCCATATCTCCTACATACAGGTGGAGTCGGCGTGAGGTACAGGTAAGCTGGTACACCCGAGAAAAGAGGAGGGCATGTTTTCTGTCCATCCTGATGGAACTCAAAGTTTTCAACAAATGGTCGCAGATTTAGAAGCGTTTGTCGATCATAGATGTACAGAGAGTCAACATTTAGGGTAACGGTAGTTAAAATCAAAATAAAAACAATCAGAGCTCGGAGAAACAGGCAGCCGGAAACACACATTGGCGCCATCATCCCCTAATTCTTGTTCGTTCCATCCACTTGAGGCCGCCAATGTGCGAAAACGAACTGAATACTCTTGCACACTCAATGGGCCCTGTTGCAGATGATATAGCTCCTCTCCAGCAGATGTCGACTGGTCAGATCGACCGAAAACCTCCAGGAAATGTTGGGCAAAGGAACTGTAGGAGCTGACAGCCAGGCCCGCCTGACTCCATATCGATTCTGCCCATCTGAGTGCAGATCCGGAGAGACATGAAATCACATATCCAATCTTAGAAGTATCAGAGAAATACATACTTGGGTAAGTGGCGAATGTTATAGAGCACTGCAGCAAGAACCCCTTGCAATCCCGCGCCACGCCAGAGAAGGGCGCTGGTCGAACCATGGGACAAACGACAGCAGGTAGCGAAGAAGCGGTGTTTACTTCCGGGTTCGCTGCAGTGGATGATGGCGGAGCGGGTGCCTGAGGAGGTGACTGTGGTTGTGGTGTGGCGAGGAGAGCTCGGCGAAGTCCGTCCACCAACTCCTGAAAGGGATCGGGAGAACTCATTATCAGCGGTAGTGGTCCGAGCTACTGTTACGAAGCGGACTGGAAGCAGATGGTAAGTAAAAGTAGTGTTGTTTATTTTGACAATGAGTTCACAGCAGATGAAGCAACAGGAGATAATGCAGGTGAGTAAACACTTTGTAGACACAATATTGAACAGATAAACTTGGTCGATGATACTGTTTTCATGCACACAGGTAGAGATGAGGAATCACAGGAACCACAACCACACACCACAATGGAGGAATCCTAGGAAGCCTGGAGACACAGAGGAGATCTAGGAGACAATGAATAGAAGTAAGTTCGCTGGTAAGTTTTTGCTAGAATCCACAGAGAGAGTTCTAGGAGTCCACTTCTCGGGAACGAGCTCGGACAAAGACTGTGAAGTGGTGTGTGGTTATATGTGGTGTGCTGATGAGGTGATTAATGGCGTCAGGTGGTAGTGGCAGGTGCTCAGTATTGTGGTGATTGTGAGGGAGTGACGGTGGAGCCTGGCGTGGATGTAACAAAGCTCCAGCTTATAGCGAATGTTTTAACGGGTTTTCAGCTTTTAAAATGTATTGGTAATTAAAATATGATAATGAGTGCATTCTGTTAGAATTTATATTTGAATATATTTTATATATTCGTATAAAATATATATCTATTTTTGCTGTTAGCCTAATAATAACCATGCATTTTTTCGTTTACAAAAGCACAGCTTTTTCTTGGTATTGCGAGTGCACACAAAAATAAGGGTAGACCATTATATTTCCAAATGAATTATTAGTCTTATCTATGAGCCAAAATGATTAATAATTTTAGTAACACATGAAAAACATTAGCCTTTAGTCTGTGTTCCTGGTGCTGCTCGCGCCAAAGCATTGTTTCTCTAGACAAGTTCATTAAATCATATTTATATTGTGTCTAAAATTATATATATGGTAAGAAAAGACGAGTTACCTCTCAGACATACATATCTTAATTTGATGTTGCTATAATGGGTTGAAAGTTTAAATGTATTAGGTGTAATTTTGATCTGAAGACTAAAGTTGATTTTTTTAAAAAGTGGAAACAGCTTACAATACTCCTTCAAGAATAAGACATTATTCAAATCTATTTTACATATTTGTTTTATTTGTGTACATTAACAATAAAAACAGTTTTGCTTTTGTACATAAAAGAAACAAATAGGAGGCCGCTTTCTGAAGAGTGCTGATCACAAAAATGAACTGAAATTCCTCAGAGAAGCTGCTGTTTGGTGTAGTTTTATTATTTTATTCGTTTTGTTAATTTATTATTTTGTTAGAAGAATATATTTGGAATATGGGCCTATGCATTTCTTTTAGGATATATATACAGGACCCTTCTCTACAGCCCATTATCGCGTGACACGTGACGTGACGTATCAGCGAGACAGACGAGACAAACGGGAGCTCCCTTAAGTTAATTACTTATTTTCTATTTTCAATCACAAATCTATTTTATAAACCATCATTTCTGTTTCTTATAACGTGTGAATATACCACCTGTAGTATTTTACAACTAACACAACCGAATTGCTCCATTATCACTATCTTAGTTGTGATTTCCTGACTCCTTTAGCTTATAGCCTGTTAGCACCACCAGCGTGGTAGCCGCCAACCTTGTTAGCATTGTCTACACACATTACCGTTGTTTACTCACAGTTACTTGCTCTAATGGCGAATTTGTGTCTACCTTTGAGTGCAGGTGAGGACACGTTTGAGCTGCACTCGTTGCAGCTCGAGCTGGAG
>JAUMHE010023907.1:0-12471 GCA_032359235.1 Enteromius mattozi | reverse complement strand
GTGTGTGTGTGTGTGTATAAATATATATATATTTTTGGGGCTTTATTTGGAGACATTTTTATATATATATATATATAATATATATATATATATATATATATATATATATATACACTATACACTATATGATAATAATTGTTGTGATACTACTAAAAAATCTAATATTTATCTGCTAATAATATTTCTAATACTTTCTCGGGGTGAAAGTCACATTGACGTGACAGGTTTGTGACATTCCCAGTCAGCTGAGCCCAAACAAGCTCTCTCTCACTATAACAAAGCAGAATGTTTACGGTAAATAAGCGCTGAACGTTTAATGCGCAGAGGTAATCACTGCAGCTCTGTTCTCCTGTTTGCTGAAGATTCGTTACTGGAGGCCACCTAATTATTCACAATAATGCTTAATTAATATGCACAAAAGACGTGTGCTCCACAAAAAAAATGTTGTTGATGATTTTTAATTTTCCAAATGATCTTCATCAGTGCGCTGTTAATTATTTGACCGTTTTAGGAACTGGCAGGCCTTTCACTGCTCCGCGGCAAAAAGAAAAGGACAGAATTGATTATTAATGCACGACAATAAACCAGACAAATCAAGCACGTAACCTTATCTGTGCCACAGCTATTGTCGTAAAATTGTTTGTCTGAAAACATTCGGTTGCCAGATTTCTTTAGACAAATGAAGCGGCTGATTCTACAGTGACACGCGCTCATTAATATTTGAGTGATAATTCTGATTGGGTGAATCTGAGCCCTAAATAACTCTGGGATTGTGGCGTTTTCTCCCAGAGTCCCCTGCTGTGGTGTTTAATCAGACGGCTGTGGTATTAAAGCTCACCTCGCTCTGAATCTTGGGTTCCTAAAGTCTTTAAGTGTGTTCTGAAAGCTGGAGCTGACCGGCGCAGATGAAGACGACTTGAGAAGATTTTCCTCCACCTTCCTGTTCACTCTTATAAAGCTGATCCTATTGAGTTTCCAGAAGCCTCGGTCCTGAGCGCAGCAGAAACAGAGCAAAACACATCAATACTAAACACTGCAGAAACGCTTCAGAGAAACTCAGTGTTACGAGACAGAGTTCAGCTCCAGGCCTCTAAATACTAACAACAACAAAACCACTCATATAGACCTTAATGTGCTAAACCAAATATTAAACTCAAAATTATTAAACCCACAGTGTTTAAAAGTTAATCAGAATACTGATGATGATTTGTCTGATTTAAATGTGTCAAACTTGTTTTCTTGGCAATAAGAGTCATTGTACCTTAAATAAGTTGCATTGATTTTCTAAAGTTTTCAGAAATACTCCAGAGATTATTTAACTCACATTTGAAATGTTTCGATAAATTAAACAAAAACAGATTTAGTGTACTGAAACACAATTTGTTTTTCATTAATGTGAATGAGATATATGAAGAATTTGTAAACTTTACAATGACAGGAAGTTACATCACTTATATATACAACTCTGGAAAAAAAACAAAATAAATAAATAAGAGACCACTTAACTTTTTTATTTATAAAAATGCTGTTATTGTGACCCTTTTTTGGTAACTGGTCCAAAAAAAGAAAAAAAAGAAAGGGGAAAAAAAGTTGTATTTTTAGACGACACAATACTAATGTTTCAACTTCAGAAAAGTTAATCAGTCACAACAAATAAAAAATATTTGATATTTTGGCCAATTGTCATTTTATAAGAAGAACAAGAAGAAAAAAGCAGCTCTAAATGACAATATTTTTTTATTTGAAAAATGTTTGAAATAACATTTTAATCAAACCCATACCTAGTGAATTCATTATTATTATTATTATTATTATTATAAAATTGCATTTGCATTCTGAAATAGCATTGATTCATTTGCAATCAATTTATTTTAGCTGCATTTCAACACTTTTTTTTAATGTGACTCAAATACAATTGTTTGTAACCACTTGCCTTTAAAAAAAAATAGTACTGTATCTTTTTTTTTTTTTTCTCAGTGTGACATCAATTATTATTATTAATTAATATTGTTATTGTTGTTGCAAGTGCTTCCATAGATCAGAAGCATCCTGATTTCTTGTCAAGTTCCAGAGATGAAGAGCTTCTGAGCTGTTTGCAGATATTGTTGATGAATACTGTGTTATTCAGAGGTGTTTGATTTGGGCTCTGAATGACTCTGACACACGCTGTGGTCCTGCTCGGGTCTCTCCTGTATCTTGGAGGCAGATGTTCTCTGGTGTTGGAGGTTATGAGTCTCGCTCTGCTGAAGAACACAGGCCTGTAGATGCCGTCTCTGCCAGGAGCTCGCTGGCCTCTGATTGGCCGCTGGCTGGAGTTTGGCTCCAGCAGTAATTTGCCTTGCAGGGATCACCACACATTGATTAAAAAAACTCTGCTTCTGCTTTAATCCGGCCGGGCAAGCTGCTGAAATCTAGGTACGCAGAGAAACTCTGGAGAAAACCATGACCTGCAGACTGTTGTTTTCCTGCTCGCTAAAGTCTGTGAAACCCAAAACAGCTTCAAGTGTCTTGTACTTTGAGAATGAAGAGCTCAGGACGGCTGAGAGTGACCGAAGGCTCTTTTCAGATCTGAATACCATCCCCACAAAACGGGACAAGAGACGACAAGACTCCGTTCCCTTACAGCCGCGGAGAGCATGTCCTCTCATACACAGATGTGTTCATCCTCACTTATCAAATACTTGACTGATACTGAAGTCAGCTCTCTTTTTTTTAATGCAATTGACAGATGAATGTCTTCGGCTGTTGCGTTGCTGTTTCAGAATCACACCACATAAGTGTCACATTGCATTTTTACACCATCGCATCAAATTACAAATAGTAGATGATTTTACAAATCTACTGCTATTTACAAAAATGCAAAAAAAAAAAATAAAATAAATATATATATATATATATATTTTTTTTTTTTTTTTTTTTCACAATTTTAAGTTTCTCTCAAAATTATCACTTTTTTCAGAATGGCAATATATAAATTATTGCAAATTATGTGATATTAACCTGCATTTATGAGAAACTTATTACACTTATTGCAAGATGTAATCTTATAAACTTAGAATTCCAGAATCAAAGTCAAAATTGCAAATAGATTGTTTGTTTGCTATAAAAATAGCTTTTATATCTCACAATTATCCTCAAAACGCTGGCTTTTTTCTCAGTTACCCTGTTTGTTTGTGTTTTTTTTTTTTTCTTTGGTAAAAAGCATGCTTCTCATATTTAAATACTCTATATATGAGCCTGATCTCACGGCAATTTGTAAATATTTTATGAGGTGGCTAACTTCATATAAATTTGAACGACCTCGCTCATACGAATTCATACAATATTCACTAAATCGTATGTATTTTACGAGTTGCCAATTCGTATGAATTTGTACGAATGACCTACACTTAACCCCGCCCCTAAACCTACAGTCACTGGGGTTTAGAGTGAGGTCGTACATATTTGTACGAATTAGCACATATTTGCCACCTCGTAAAATACGAATTGGTCCTGCGATTGTGTATGTATATATATATATATATGTGTGTATAGTTTAAAGCATTTTTTTATTGTTATTTTTTTTAATTCTGTTTTTATGTACAGTATGTTGATCAAAATAGTGTCATTTAATGTTACAATCATAAAAGGAAATCAGGATTAGCCATCAAATAGTTTCTAGATAGAGTCAATCAAACATGTAAACATGGGCTGAGAATTGAGCAAGTAATCATAATGTGTCTCATATTCAAACAGAAATCATGTGGTTTATTTAATGCCAAACACAAGACTTCTTTACCTTACAAAAATTTATTGAAAGCAAAATTGCTACTAAATGCATCATGTTTGGTGAGAAAGTGTGACATGCTCCAGCAAAACAAACAAACAAGCTTAAAAATGCCCTTTAAAACAAACAAACAAACAAACCAAGAAAACAAGAAGTCTTGGATTAATTCAGTGTTAAGCTCTTGTCGTCCTGGACTGAAAGTCACAGCTTCGCTCTGCTCAGAGCGTTGCTAAATATATCACACACAAAAAGTATCCAAATGTTACCAAATATTTTCAAGATCGTTCCTGTCACTTTGCAAGTTTTTCATTGAAGGAAGAAAGGAAAGAAGGAAGGGTTTTAGTCAACATTTCTGAACTTCAGCCTGACAGAAGATTATGTTTTCTGAGAAACACACACACACAAACATTTCCAGCCTGTTGTTGATTCAAACAGGTACTTTTGGATGGAAACCTCGAGATGGATTTGAAAGTCATCAAATTAGAAAAGCAGTGCAGATATGATGTTCTATCAAGCACAAAATATATTTTGCAGTTATTCAGTGGCAATATTCAGAAGCGAGATTTTCAACGTTTTCCATTTCCTTTCTCTCTCTCTCTCTCTCTCTCTCTCTCTCTCTGTCTCTGTCTGTCTGTCTCTCTCTTTCTCTCTCTCGTCTGGACAGGAAAACATCTGCAGAGAGAGAGAGTGATGCAAGCTCCTCGCCCAGAGTCTTTTGCAGCTCATTTTCAGATGGTAATTTGCCTTAACCAAAGCAAACTCAGAGAGTGTAAGTAAGTGATTATGTGCATGGCTGACACTCGTGCAGCGGCCTGTGGCTCTCTGACAACGCTCTGTCCAGTCCGAGAGAGAAACACAAGCGGAGGTGAAAATGTGAGGTGGTTTTCAATGCTGCTGTCTTTGAAGTCTGTTTGTGTTTAGACACATGCGTGAAACACGCTGAAAACCTCTGCGCAGGAAATCTTTAACCCTTATTTGCATCATTCTGTGATACGCAGCCAG
This sequence comes from Enteromius mattozi, assembly GCA_032359235.1. Taxonomy (NCBI): domain Eukaryota; kingdom Metazoa; phylum Chordata; class Actinopteri; order Cypriniformes; family Cyprinidae; genus Enteromius; species Enteromius mattozi. The sequence goes on along the minus strand of JAUMHE010023907.1, from coordinate 7,703 downwards.
AGAAGTGTGTGGGTCCAACAAATGTTGATCAAATCATCATATTAATAAATAAATAAATAAATACATTCACGCATGCTTTGCTGGGAATTTGTGGACACATGCAGGCCTTTCTCAGGAAATTTCACAGATGTTTATAAAGAAATGAGTAGTAACACACGCAAAAGTGTATTCCACTAATCTTCATTTGCATTTTTTAAAAAAAAAAAATAAATAAATAAATATTGCAGTGTATAATGTAAATGAATAACTGAGAAAGTTTTGGGGTGCATTTGTATTTTTTTTTATTTATTTATGTACACATTTATTCATTCATTCATTCATGTATTTATTTATTTATTTATGTATTCATTCATTTGTTTGTTTGTTTATTTTGACATAAATCAATAAACAACTGAATAATAACCTAATGACATTTCCTTTAATAAAAAAAAAAACAAAACAAAATAACAAAAAAAAAAAAACATGTTTTGTGCCAAATGTGTTGCATTCAAAATGTTTCAGGGCTAAAGGTCCAGTTTTCTGTATTACATTAGCAGTAATATGAGACAAACATAGACTTCTACAAAAGTGTGTGTAACATGCATATGCACAAATGTGTGTGTGCAAAATATAAACATGGTTTATGTCAGAACAAAGTTTGAGAAGGAAACTGAGCATTTTAGACTAACAAAAAAGTCATTCACAATTCTCCCTGTGTGTGTGTGTGTGTGTGTCTGAAGCTGTCATTCTTAACCGAATCAGTAACGACGAACAATGTGATCAATGAAAGTTTAAAGTGAATTAAAGCAGCTTTCTCTTCAGCTTTGCTGCTCGACACAAAGAGTTTTTCCGGTCGGGCCGAACAATACGCCACTCTCTCGTCTCTCTGACACGGCCATTTATCAATCAGCACCGGCCACATTGACAAGTGCTAATTTAATAGAGACTGACCTGGCTGACAGGAACCCCACGGACGCACAATACAGAGCCATTCATCAGCTTCAGCTCCGCTCGCTGCGTCTCAGCAGGTCTGCAGGTGCTGCTTCATGAAGCTGATTCTGATCAACAGAAAGGTTATGAAGTCTAATACAGGGGCCAAAAAATAGCACTCACTTTCACTGAGTAATGGGAGTAACAGTAAGCAAGTATGCCTGTGTACAGTGACAAGCATTTCTGTCCACACTGAACACAGAACCTTTGGATGATCAATTATAACCAACCAAGAGATATATGAACTTTAATAGGCAGCTACTGTATGTGTGCAATTGTGGACCAATGAGATTTCAGAGTGGGCGGGACTAACCAGCACAGCACTACTACAGAAAAATAAATAAATAAATAAATAATAATTATAATAATAATTGTTTGACAAAATGGCTTGTCCTGTCGGTAATATGGAAGCTTCATCATTTGTTGCTTTATCATGTCATGTATGATTAGGACACACACTTAATCCAGCAATAGTTAGACTGTGTAAGAATGATTGTTAGACTCTCACTGTTGTAAAGTTAAAATATAATGAACATTTATGATGCATCTTCATGTTTTTAAAGGAGATCATTTTAGATTTTAGATAGGTCATTGTATCAAAACCTAATGTGCTTCCTATGTAGGTGGTATTTTAAGGGATCATAGCATATCACACATCTTTTGTGGAAAGGGCAACAAAAGAGAAAATAATGTTTATTATACATATCCAATAGCAGTTCAGTTTAATTAAAAATTGACTATTCCCTGACATTTATCATGCTCTGTATTATGATTATGTATTGTCTGCTAACTCTGAGCGAGTGTTTGTATGATATGCAAAATGTTGAGGATCCTAATCAGGGTGTTTATAGGTACTTCAGCTCAATTCAGAGTATTCCAGGAAAAACTGAGCAGCACAACTGTTGTCAATATTAATAATAATCAGAAATGTTTCTTGAGCAGCAAATCAGAATGATTTCTGGAGGATCAAGTGATACTGGAGTATGCTGAGAATTCAGCTGCGCATCACAGAAATAAATACAATTTTAATATATACTCACATAGAAAACACTGACATTAAATTGTAATAATATTTCCCAATTTAGCTGTTTTTACTGCATTTTAATGAAATAAATGCAGCCTTGGTGACTCCTTATAAAAACATAAAAATAATACCTATTCAAAACGTTCAACAGGTGTATTCCCTTGCATTAATTAGTGATGTCAAACAATCACATCCAAAATAAAAGTTTCTGTTTGCATAATGTGCATGTGTGTTCTGTTTATATTATGTATACGTATGAATACACACATACAGTGCATCTATATATATTTATATTCATATAATTTAAATTGTAAATAAATATATTTAATATATAATTTGTCTAAAATATATACATGCATGTGTGTGTATTTCCATTTCATAATAAATATGCACAGCACACACACAAATATTATGTGAACAAAAACTTTTATTTTGGATGTTGTTGATCGTGATTAATCGTTTGAAAGCACTAGTATTAATCCATCACTGGCAGGTACATGTCATACACACTCTAGCTGTATTGTATTGTATGTGGTGTAATGCAGAAGTCACAGGCCGTGTCTCACATACGTCTGTAATCTGTGATAGATTCAAAGGGACATAAGCAGAGAGTTGTGACCAGCACACATCGCATTGTCAGGACAGACTTACGCAAGCTTTGATCATGGACAACCACAGACTGAAGAAGTCAAAGGATTTCTCCTTTTGCCAGCGGCGATTTGGTACCGAGAGAGGCATACGGAAACCCTCGCGAGTCAAAAGAAGAGACGCTTTTACTGAAGGCCTGGAGAACAGAGGGCCGATTCCCTGCAAATCAGCTCTCCACGGGAGCCCGGAGAGAGAGAGCGCTGATAGGATAGAAGCAGACCGAGCTGGAAAAAAGCGTGCTCCACATCAAGCACACTTTGAACCAATCAGAGCTCGGGATGCAGTCAATTCCCACAGAACGGCCGGCACGAAGGTACACAAAGGTGCTGTCACGCATCTGATGCTATTAGAGGGAGGAATAATTTAAAGCACAGAGACGGAGAGAGAGAAAGAGAAACACAATACCTATTCTTAAACTGAGAGCTTTCAGATCCACCTCAACTTTCTGTGCTTTTTTTTATTGTTGTTGGAAGGGGAGGTGTTAGAGGAATAGATAACTTTGTCAACATGAAGCAGAATTCTCCATCTGTTTTGCTCAGAAGGAAGGAGCTGAAAAACAAGACGGAAGGATTTTTTATTTAGAAGACTGTTGAATAGTGAACGGTGCACAATGACCCTGATCATGTTTTATGAAAATGCTAGTTAATGTTATTGCACTGGACTAGTGCTGTCAAACAATTAATCACATCCATGATAAAAGTTTTTTGGTTTACATAATATATGTATGTGTGCTGTGTATATTCACTATATATATATATAAATACAAACACATACATGCATGCATTTAAGATTTTTTTTTATGTATATTTATGTATAAAATATGACAATATATGCAATTAAATATGTAAATACTTTCCAAATTTATATTCTGCACACACACACATGCACATAACGTGGTAATTCTACTAAAAATAAATAAATAAATACAATTAATATATATATAAATTGCATGTTGTTACTAAATATTGGATTTTCTTTATTATTTGCACAGATTTTGTATTTATTTTTGGATCTAGCTGCAGCATTAATCTGAACCTATGCACTTGTTTTTTGAGGTGAATACAATTGGATTATATTATTTTCTTTTCTTTTCCTTATAAATCTGAGGTGCATGTGTTCAGATTAGTCCAAAACGAAATGCAAAACCTGTGCTAATTTAAAAAAAATCCAGTATTCAGTGATACTACATGATTATAAGAGATTTACAAGCCATTTCAAAGGCTGGTCATCTTTGACCAGTAGCACTAAAGATCAAGGGTTAAGCAAATAAATGTGACTTGGAGCTCTACAGACGGCTGCGGCTTGTCTCCGATTCCCACAGAAAGTCATTTTGTTTGTAAATGAGATTAATGTAATGAGATTTGACAGCTGTGATGGAGGGGAACATTTTCACTGAACAGCTATTTCAGTTTCATTGTGTTTCTGGCACAGAACTATCATGATTTCAGAAGCCTTGAAATATAATGTGAAAGTTTGGACCCTTTTAATGGTCCTTTTCCATCCGTTCTGGAGTTCAATAGTGAAAATTACTACAAAAATACCAGGGTGAAAATCCTTGAAAACGCTCCTTTAACTTATGAATGATTATTTTGGGATATTTCTTTAATGACAAACTTTTTTTTTTTTTTTTTTTTTGTAGAAGTCCAAATCGAATGAACAGAAATCAGCATTCATCCAATACACATGAGAGCAACCATTAAAAACACACATACGACTCTCTGTTATTACTTGCTAAAAATGCTTTAACATTGCAGATTATTTCAGAAGACGGCACAAAGTTGTTGTTTTTTTCCCCCCTCTCTTTTTTGTGAATATATATGTATTTGAGTCGTGGTGGTGCTGGTATTTTCATTAACATGAGGACTTTGAGCAGAGAGAAGAGTATTGGAGTGATATGACGCTCGCAGTCGCTAACATATTTGTCCCTTGACATCCTACACTGAAATTTAAAAGAAAACTCTTTTATGATGAAAACAACAACAAAAAAATAAAATAATATAAACATGTTGTAATATTTGAAGGAAATGGCGGTTTTATTAGAAAAAAAAGAAGAGCAAATGAAGTCTAAATTATAGACAGAAAATAAAGGAAGGGATGTGGGGTTTGATGTGTGAGTGATGATGAGGAGCGAGTTGAAGGTTATTGTGAGTGTTTATAGACTCGTGGCTGATATTACGGCTGTAAACAGCATGTCGTACACAGACTCGTGTTCACTCGCCAAAACTATGTACACAGTGAAAAATTTAACATCTTATGCATATTTTATCATTCTGTGCTTTTTCTCCAGAGACCCACATGAACACGAGAAGAGATTATTATGGGATTTTGTCTGTCCAAGGTCTCTCGCTCTGTTGTTTTACTAAATAAAAGTGCAGATAAACACAAGAGTCCTTAAAGGAAACCTGTCAACAACATTGCTGTAGATCACCATAGGCAATAATTTCAAATCATTCAGTTCGTAAAACTAAAATAAAATAAAATAACACCTTTTAATGGTCTCCTGTAAAAAAAAAAAAAAATAATAAAATAAAGTAACATCCTTTTAATGGTCTACTGTTAAAAAAAATTAAATATTAAATAAAAATAAAATAAAATAACACTTTTTAATGCTCTACTGTTAAAAAATGTAAATAATAAATGAATGAATGAAATGTAAATGAATGAAATAGTTTAAATAATATATTCAGAATATATATTTAATATATTAAATAGATAAAATATAGATTATAATATAGTTCAAATAAGTTGTATTTTACAAGACAATACTATTTCACTTTTTCTGCATCCAAGAGTGAAAATAGTTTCAACACCAGTTGTTTTGTATGAGGTGAAGCACTGTGGACAAATACAAGCAGAAATGTGAAGCTTGTTTAAGTCTTGTGTTAAAGAATAATAATTGTTCAAAGAAAATTTTTCATATCTACTATATGTATTGCATGTTTTTTTTTTTTGTTGTTTTTTTTTAAGGTGGATTATGTTCTGGTTATGCATTATCGTAAGTGGAGTTTGTTTCATGTAAACAGCTCTTTCCTGGTGTCCTTGCATGTATCACGCAAAAGTCACCGGATGTTTATTTATGCGTCATCACAGAAGTTTATTTGTTGGATTTAGCTCTTATGTTAATACTTAAAATGTTGCAGTTTCTCACACACTTATAACATGCATTGGCAGAAATATGCATAATAAACAACATTCTTGAGGCAGTCCATGTCAGATTTTGTTGCTGATTTTAAATGTGTTATATTTAAAAAAAGACTTTTTAAGCTTTTGAGATTTTAGATAAAACTTGCATTCTGACCGGTGAGCAGGAAAGGACTCGGGGACTGAAATCCTGTTTGATTGTGTCCCTGAAATAACAGTATTTAATGCAATTCATTCTCGGGTTGTTTATTAAATGCTTTAGAAAAATATACTTCCTTCTTCTTGAGCACATATATTTTTTCAGTGCACATCAATGCAGAATGCAGCAGACCCGTGGTAAACCTTGACTAAAACATCTGAAACATCTCTGGATGTTGATCTCTGACATCAGGGTCACAGAGTAAAGATCTGATAAATCTGAACACTGCGTCTGCGTACGAAGCTCAGTCGGCTAAAATCAATGAGCGTTTTGATTGGTCGCCGCTCAGGGACGATGTCAGATTATTACCAATAAAGAGAATTAGATCAAATGATTTTTGACTTTGAAATTTATCTTTAATCCAATCAGAGATAAAGTCATCAGCGAAATTGCTGTTGATTAATACATGGGATATTTGGTGGCATTCGTCCTAAGTGCCTCACTCGGCTGAGAACGATCTGTTTTATGACTCAGTCAAACCTACTGATTTCATTTTCAAATGACTATTGAGTGAAGGTCTCGGTGGAGCGAGTCGACAGCTCCATCAGTAATACCTTTCTGCACGTGTCTCGTCTCGTAGAGCGCTCTCGCACAATCACATCCATCTTTTCATACGATTTAAATGCTCCATCCTCTATTCACTGTGTGTGTGTGTGTGTGTGTGCTGTACATCAGCTAAGCTCAGATTTACAGGTTTCTGTATTCTCATGTGTTCTCGTCTGACAATTTTATTGAGGTTGTTCTTTCATAACTCAGGAGACTTAACTGAGTTCTCAGTCATTTTTCATTGAACTTTGTCTCCTAAAATTCTACAGGAGAAATAAAACAGTCCAGTAAAGTATAAAACGGATGTGGAGAACAGCTTAGATCCTTTGGCGTTTCATATTTGACATTTGATTACAGACATTGCTGTCTTGGCAAATCTGAGAACAAGTTTGCAACATTCTTGAGATGTCTTGTGATACGTGGCTGGGTCATTGCTGTCTTGGAGAAAGAATAAAGATTTCGTTATGCTTGTTCTTTCTAGGGGTGACACAAACATGCATTACGGGTTTAACAGCAGCTCGTCTGGTTGTGCATTTACATTAGACACCCCAAAAGCAGCAAATTATTACTTTTGTACAAAATAATGTTTTGATAGTATCATGCTCTCAACAGCTAATTACTGAAAACTCAACGTCACTGCAAATGCACCAACAACAATAAGTGCTTTTCCTCTCGTTTAAATCTAAAAAGTTTAGCATAACATACTGTATAACATTTAGTTGCATTTTATAGCATTGTTTGTACCTGCACCCCACCACTGATTCATCCACAGTGGAATATCAAAAATAACAAATGAGTGCAATTTAATTCAGTTTTTAGGTTTGCTCTGCTGCTTTTTGGGAGGAATTTCAATTAGTTTGTTCACTACAAGAAAAATGTCTCCTTCAGCCAATAAATTAATACAAAGATTTCTTGTTCAGATCAATACTTAAACTTTTTTTTTATTTTATTATTATTATTTTTTTTGTTAGAAACCAGTGCTGTAAAATGATTAATCACATGAAAAAATAAAAGTTTTGGTAACACTTTACTTTGATGGTCCCTTTTGAACAATCTGTTGACAATAAGTAGCTTTGCACCTACATGTCAACTAACTCTTATTAGAATATTAGTACACTCTCTAATTAATATCTGCTAACTCTTTATTGTGATGGTCTCCCAAAAGACGCTCTACTG
>JAUMHE010023905.1:0-12481 GCA_032359235.1 Enteromius mattozi | reverse complement strand
AATACTGCTGCCACTGACGCCTCATTGGTCTATCAACGTTCACACACACCCACGCCAAAATGTTCACCTTGCCACATGATGATGTGACTGTGCTCCAGGGGGCCGCTCCTGACAGCCCCATGTGGCGATGAGGGTGACCACGACCTCAGGGTGCTGGATGATCTGGATGGTTGCGATGGAAATCTTCCAGCAGTGATGGTCCAATATATCATCGTGAGCCACCCATGGCCTTTCCTCTTATCCATATTCCTCCATTGGGGCGGTCCATTGCCGCAAATTCAAGATTTCCTTGACCTAGAATTCTAAGGGTTGGTCCAGAACCTCAGGAGGAGGGGGTGTCTCCGGCTCAGTGGGTCCTGAATAGGAGGAAGAAGAACAGCGTTTGAGGAGTAAAACGTGATGAATAAAGGGGGAATGCGATACCTTGGTGGAAGCTGAAGGAGGTAGGTGACTTCATTGATCTGCCTCTGAATCGGGAACAGACCAATGTAGTGGGTACTGAGCTTCTTGCAGGGCAGGCGGAGGCGCAGATCCTGGGTGGACAACCAGACCAGATCTCCAGACTGGTAAGTGGGCGTAGCGGTACATCAGGCATCTGCGAAGATGCGAATATGCCTGTGCTGTGTTCTTTTCTCAAACTTTGATGATATCAAGAAACCCATCACACACAACAAACGACAATAGGGCTCACTATTTTGATTGCTCTATGTCCATATCATTAAACATACACAAGTCTATCCCTTGGCTACTGTCCATAGCAACATATTCAATCAAATTTGTCAGTCTATTCAAGGTAGATTTAGGGGCCCTTCACTAAGTATGGACTGTGTCACCAGTCTATGTACACTTGCTGATGGTTGTCTTTCAGTTTCAAGTATCATGTGTTAGAGTACCAAGAGTGCCACATATTTTGGATGTTATTTTAATTTTAAAGTTGTGAAACATAGAACACAGTTCGGCTATTTTACAGTTTAGCTGTCTGCTCTTGGTAAGTACACTTTGGTGAGATAAGTTGCCTGCTGCTCATTAATTACAGACTTAAAATCCTTAATTCTTAGATGGGGAAATTTTTACTACTTACAGGTCAAAGTCTATAAGACTAAGTTATGATCCAAGTTCCACAATTTGATCTTAAGAGTGTTCAATTAGACAAATTTACAGTTCTCAAGCAAGGAAAGTGTTTTATTTTTTTTAATTGAGTGTGCGTGTCTTCAAGTAATTCTTTCCTTTGTTTTTACACTGTTACTTTCTTGCTCGAACAAGTGATTCTTATTAGAGGAAACTTTTGATTCATCCAACCTAGAGCAGCTATGCTGAATTGTGATGTAATGGGACACATTCAAATAAAATCCAGATGGTCACGTTCCAATCCAGATATTAAATACTGCATGTGTGCTGCATGTTACATGCATTCACACACTTAAGAACTTAAACTGCATCAATAACTGTGTTGTTCAACAGAGTCGTGTAATGGACTAAAACTTCATTCAGGGGAATCTGAACATTTCAGAGTAAAAACCCTTAAGTAATAGAAACACCGGAGTGAATGTAAAAAGCTGTAAAAGAGCAGAAAAAAAAAAGAAAAAAAAAACATTTCCCAGGAGCTGAACAGTCTGCATCTGGCAATCAAATACAAAGCTCTTGTTGTGGAGTAGTTATTGTGGTAACTGGCGTTTGTCAGTGTTGCTCTGGTGTGTCTGGTTAATGTTGTGTGTGCTGGCTAAGAGACTGTTCATAATGGGAACGGAGGGCATTTGGGATCGATCCAGAAAAACGGCATCAACTCCAAATGTTCAGACTAAACTCATTGCTTTAATACCAAACAACTGCTGGTGATTTTCTCTTAATATTTGTACCAAGAAGGTGATTTTGTTGCAGAAGGTATAAATAATAGTCACGAAACAGTGCATATTGTGTCTAAATGGTGGACAATAAGCAATGTTGAAAGAATCTGTAATTTGTAGTAAGCTAGCAGCAATGTGTTTGTTGAAAGTCAGCATTTTTGTATGACGCAGTCTGAGATTTTTGAAGACCCATCCAGGCACCACACAGGAAGGATGAGGTAAAGTTTTACAAAAACAAAAATCTGATTCTTTGTTCACAAGCCACGGTCATGGCTGGTGAGATTTCTTTTTGGCAGCCTTTGTTAAATCATCATAAGGCAAGAGTGTTCACCCAAATCCTTTCTGAATCACCAAAGACAAATATGCGTCATACCATCATGACAAATATAAGAGGCTGTGGTAAAGATTCCAACCACAGCAAGACTACATGGCATAAGCATGACCAGTAAGTGCACTGAAATATATTGTTGCTACTGTAAAATGTTTAATTTTCGCATAACTTTCTAGTGCTGCAAGCACAATATGCAAGGAAAGTGATAAAATAATTGGCAATCTGAACATCTATGACAAGACAAATCTGACATTTTGTCGTTGTATAATTATGAATTCTGCAAGAACATATATGGAAGATTATTCAAGGTCATTTTCAAAAGGAGTTAAAAATTGTATTTTCAACAGCACTTTCCATATGTGGATGCATAAATTGTGAGTCCAAATGTAATTGCAAATTTTGCATTACCGTTTGCGTTTTCATGAACTCACAAAGACTGCCAAATTTTAAATGGAAAAGCAAACTCATTGTCTTAGTATGAGCCTTTAAAAAATAAAACATATAATAAAAATATACACAAAAATATGTCAATATTGACAACTGATTGTTTAATGCAATAAAACACAGCAAACATTCTGGATATTCTTGATAGCACATCTATAGATTGAGCAGATCATGATTGTGTGATATGAAATTTTGGGAAGATCCCATATAGCCCTAGTCTTATGAAACTTGACACTGCTTGAATAACCATATGAGTATGAATTCCATTCCTAAGCATCTATATGTCTTAAGTGTTTGAAGAGCCAATAGCACAAACAAAAAAAACCCTAAGCAAAACGAAAGAAATCATGAATTGACAGTGCACAGGGATCTGGAAAGAACCAAAAGGAAACCATAAATCACATGTCTGAGAATGGCTGCATGCGTTGTCATGCACTGTCACATAAGTCGTTCATAATGCGGATGGTGAATAAAGGTAATAAACAGTAGTGTGCTGTAGTACATGCAGATTCTGTAGACAAGCTGCCCAGGAGTGTGTAATAAATCATAAAAATAAACACAGCTACAAGACTGCTGGTGTTTTTTAGAGTTGAATAAATAAAAGGTAGCACAGGTGTATTAGTGTTTTTCTAATACACATCTATAGACATCTATAAAGAAATATGAAGGAGATGTCTGTACAGTTGGCTCTCATAAAAATGGGCCAAAGCAAAAAGGCTCACATTTATAGCAACAAATAAAATCTGTGACTCATTGTTCCCTAACTCATTGCTTTTATTTGCGATGTAAAAGGCCAGAAAGACTAAAACGAGTGAAACCCTGTCATGCTTGTTATTTACATGCTCAGTAGGAATTGTTTGGGGTTAGGTTTGGTCTTCTATACAACACTGTACTGTTTCCAGAAGAGTGTAGACATTACTGCCCCTGCTCTAGCCACTTAATACAAATTAAAAAGTAACTCTATACATATTCAGTAACACTTTATGCTAATAGTCCACTTTAAACATTCTACTAACTGTAAGTAACTCAAAGTAACAAAGAACTGTACCTCTCAAAGCATTGGTAAATTGTCAGGTTAGGTTTAGTAGAATTAGTTGACGTACTTGCACAGTTGCTTATAGTAACAAAACTTGGTCCCACTTTATCAGGTGGCCTTAACTACTATGTACGTAATATTTGAATTAATAATTTGGTACAATGCACTTATTGTGCACATACATTTTTTTGCATTGTTATTATATTTTTAAAAATACCTATGTTATTACATCTGTAATTAATTTCTGTACTTTCTGTACATTTATAATCACACTGTCGAGCCATCTCTTACCAAACCTGTTCCTAACATTACCTGTATCCATCTTAACAGCAGCAGAAGTGTTTTGCAATACAATATGACCATACATTGTACTTTTTTTATGTAATTAGTTAATGCCATCTAATGTAAAGTGGAACCCAACACTTAGTACTTAAGGGGGTGACAGAGGTAACCTTAAGAAAAACAGCTTATTTATAGGGTTAGAAACATAGCAGTAGGGCTGGGCACTCTAACGGTATTAATGTGAGTTTACCGGTATTATGTTGTGTTAGGCTTAGGGTTAGGGTTAGTTGTTCCATGATATGGATTTTGCTATACCGTAGATAACATTACGTATTCAAGGATTTCATTGGATGGACAGACAAAGATGGGTTTTTTTTCCTGCAGTCATTATTACGTCATTAGAGAGAGAGAGCGATGCCCCACTTGAGCAGACATAAATCAGAATCGGATGATTTTTGCTCTAAACACACAATCAGCTTTTGAATTTATTTTGACTAATATCTATTCTGGATGGGCAAAAAAACTGTATTATAATAATTTCCCAAAATGTCATTTGTGTGGAAATATCACTAAGTCCGTAAACAGCAATTAACACAGGACAGAGACGCTGAAGACCGTCACAAAGAGAAAATGTTTTTCTTACCTCCGTGTTTATAAGCGCAGCGCAGAGCAGCTATGTTTACAGCACTAATCAAAGGAAACACTATAAGTGCCATAAGCGCCATCTACTGTCAGAGAGTCTACTTGCATGTTTTTTTCAGTCCATTTGCTGTTTTTCTTTTGCGCAGGTGTTTTGATTAGCACAATTTCACACATCTAAATTTTATTTTTACCTTAGATCTTCAAATCACATTTTTTTTGTTTTTTTTTAGTTATATAAGAATAAAATATATTTTTTTTGCCTGTAATGTAACCAAAGTCTACAAAAATATGATTCAGATTTTTTTTTTTTTTTTTTGTTCTCATATCACAAAATAGTATCAATATCGTCTGGACAGTGGAAAATATTGTGATATATTGTGAATATTGTGAGTTTTAGCTTATATCACCCACCCCTAATCAGCAGTTTAACTTCATCAAAATTCTCTTCAAACTGTTGCTGAAAAGTAGTTAAAAGAGAAAGATGGCTGTAGTGGCCTATATAGCAAGGCTTAGGCCTATATGTTTATACTGGTATGTGCTATTCACATTCACCCTATTGCTACAGATGTGTTACTTCATACACTTTTTATATCAAATTCCTGCAAAGATGACAGAAAATTTATTTACGATTGAGTTTCTTTAAAAAAAATACCCATGGACAGTCATGCAGGTGCTGACACACTGCTGTTGACCCCCGAGTTCGTAGACGTCTTTATTCAATTACACTGTGTTTTTAGTGTCATGCCTTTTTATTTCTGCCAAGACTGCTGACTTTAGCTGGAACCCAATCTTGGCATAAAGCTTCAGATCACTGGAGACCAAGCATTTACTCTTGTATCTCAAATGTACCTGCGTTTATATTTTACTCACTCAATGACATGAGAGCAAAAGGATGCTTTGCTAGTTCAAATTTCAGTATTTTCAGTCAAATGGTTTTCTTACCTACCCACAAGTGTACAAATATTAGGAGAAGTAAATAAATGAACACATTAAAACCTAGGATTTATTTGCTTGTAGCTCAGCAAGAATAGCACTGCTGCAAATCAAGCTGTGTTCTAGTAGGTTGTTTCAAGCTAAAAGGACTTCTTGGAACAGAGTTAGGACAAAAGGGAAAAACAGAAGACCAGGCAACTAAATACAGAACATTAGGAAAACCAAACCCCATAAACTTTCCAAACAACTCAACAAAACATGCACCTGCCCCATCATAGAATAACGTCCAGGAGTGCGCTCAAGGTTCTTTATTTGTTCAAGGTTCTTTATTTGTCACATGTAGTTATAGCTGGTACAACATACAGTGAAATGTTTTTTTTTTTCTGGCTGAAAAGTACTCCCCAGCTGTGCTAAAACATAAACAAAAAATAAATTAATTTATTAGTAACTTTGTAAAGATTGCGGCGGAAGCGTTCGGATCCATATGCAAGTTTTATTAATGGAGAGCAAACAGGCAGGGTCAGTACACAGGTTAGCAGAACAATGGAGGCAATACAGAATCAAGGTTGAGGTCATAGGCAGATGTCAGGGCAGGCAGCAAACAATCACAAAAACAGAATAAGCAGTCCAAAGTCAAAACACTAGGAAAACAAACACGAGGAAGAACGCTTAGAAATGACGCCGGAGCAAATCAAGACTTTGCAACTAGTTGTGGTGTGAATCTGGTTTAAATGCAGGCTGTGATGAGTGAATGAACAGGTGTGTGATTGAGAGTGAATGAGAATCAGGTGTAAGTGCAATCAGTCCAGGGATGCATGATGGGAAACTGAGTCCATGAGTGAAGGTGAGTTCTGGATGGGGTGCCCTCTGGAGGAGCTTGAGGGCACATCAGCGGACTATCATGACATAGCCCCCCTCCTAGTTGCGGATTCCAGACGCTTCAATGTAACACCAATCCAGGGCGGAAGAGGAGTCAGTGACGCCCTCCAGGGCGGAACATGCGACAGGAACACCCGCCAGGGTGGAGCTGGCGGCAGGGACGCACTCCAGGGCGGCTTAGGTGAGAGTGACGCCCTCCAGGGCGGAACAGGTGACAAAGACGCTCTCCAGGGCAGAGCGGGCGGCTGGGACACCCACCAGGGCAGAGCAGGCAGGACTGGAATATAGAGCTATGAGAGGTTAGTTATGGCCTCTTTGGCCGAGACAGTACCTGTTTCAGGTTCGCAGGAAGACCAGTGTGGAGCAGGCATGACTGTGTGAGAGAGCATAGAGGAATGAATGAAGGCCTCTTTGGCTGGGACATAACAGGCTGCGAGGTTACAGGGGTCTCTGCGGTCGAAACAAGGCAGGAAAAGAGTTTGAGTGAGGCCTCTGTGGCCGGTACAGGGTAGAATGAGAGTTCGAGGGCGACCTCCGTGACAGGAGTAGGGCATGGCAAGAGTTTGAGGATGAGCTCCGTTGTCAGAACGGGGCAGCTGGCGGCAGGGATGCCCTCCAGGGCGGAACAGGTGACAGAGACACCCTCCAAGGTGGCTTAGGTGACAGGGATGCACTCCAGAGTGGAACAGGTGACAGGGATGCCCTCCAGGGCGGAACAGGTGACAAAGACGCTCTCCAGGGCAGAGTGGGCGGCTGGGACGCTCTCCAGGGCAGAGCGGGCAGGACTGGAATATAGAGCACAGAGAGCTTAGTTTTGGCCTCTATGGCCCAGATAGTACCAGCTTGGAGTTCCTCAGAGGGACAGGGTGGATCAGGCGGATGAGAAATTCTCCTTGGTCGGAACGGGGCAGGACCCGAGTTCAATGGCCTCCATGATGGTGTTAGGGCAGGACGGGGACTCAAGAAAGACTTTGATAGCCGTGACTGGGCCGGGCGAGGGTTCAATAACGGCCTTCCTGGCCAAAGTGGAGCAGAACACTTCTGGTCATGATGTGGCAACAGCACTCCTGGCCGTGGCTGGCAGACTGGATTCTCAGGGGTCGAGATTAGGAGCGGCTTTCCTGGCCGTGACTCTGGGGCTGGACTGGGAAACGGCTCTCCTGGCCATGATTCAGAAACTGAACTGAACAACGGCTCTCCTGGCCGTGACTCGGGAACTGGACTGGGAAACAGCTCTCCTGGCTGTGACTCGGGAACTGAACTGGAAAACGGTTCTCCTGGCCGTGACGGCGGCAGCCATCTTGTGTAGTGGCTCAGGGGCGACCATCTTAAGTGCTGACTCTTGTTGAGGCAAGTCGGCCATCTTGAGCGCTGACTCTGACTGAGGCATGGCGGCCATCTTGAGCGCTGACTCTGGCTGAGGTATGCCGGCCATCTTGAGCTGTGGCTCTGGGTCGGCAGCCATCTTTGGCCATGGCTGGGATTTTGGATTGGCAGCTATCTTGTGCTGGGGTTTTCCACAAAGTCCATAAGACTGCAGGCAAACTTCCCTTTGGGCATCCATGACCTTATCGGCTCATTTAGTCCTCAGCGGAACAAGTTCTTAAGCATGATGTCATTAAACGGTACCCGGTAACACAGATCACAGAATTGGATGACATAATGCTCGATAGATGATCTACCTTGCCTCAAGACGAGTAATCGTTCCGCTGAATCCTTAACTGGCCGGAGTCCTCCTGGAAAACTGCTGGATCCTATTTTGGCGAAGTCTTCTGTAAAGATTGCAGTGGAAGTGTTCGGATCCATATGCAAGTTTTATTAATAGAGAGCAAACAGGCAGGGTTGGTACACAGGTTAGCAGAACAATGGAGGCAATACAGAATCAAGGTCGAGGTCACAGGCAGATGTCGGGGCAGGCAGCAAACAATCACAAAAACAGAATAAACATTCCAAAGTCAAAACACTGGGAAAACAAACATGGAAAGAACGCTTAGAAATGACGCCGGAGCAAATCAAGACTTTGCGACTAGTTGTGGTGTGGATCTGGTTTAAATGTAGGCTGTGATGAGTGAATGGGTGTGGTGAATGGACAGATGTGTTATGAGGATCAGGTGTAAGTGCAATCAGTCCAGGGATGCTTGATGGGAAACCGAGTACATGAGTGAAGGTGAGTTCTGGATGGGGTGCCCTCTGGAGAAGCTCGAGGGCACATTAGCGGGCTATCATGACAACTTATTTATTTATTAATTATAAAATTATAAATAGTGACTGAAAACCTAGCACAAACTCTGAGGTAGTTCTGAGCATATTTCTCTCATGTCAGATATTGGCACCAGTCCAGCTGGTTCTGACAGGATCGGAGAAAGCTGCTTATCTCCTGATTAAGGTGCTTTATTTATCCAGTGAGCCTGAGTTACGATAATCAAGACTGACACTAATGTTTGAAAAGTTCACAAAAACCACTGCTCAAGACAAAAGACTGGGTATAAGTTACCCACTGAGCCCTGTCTGAAAGATTTTGACTGAGTGTAGCAGGTGTGTATTTAAGAACTAATTTTGTGATTCCACTTGTCATGACCATATCTGGGGTTTCCTGCCACTATGTTGACCTGGGAGGTTGGCGCACTTTGCTGCTTCCCAGTTTGTATGAGACGTCACAGCAGTAGGTCGCACAAGTATTTGTAGTGACTCAATTAGGGCTGTATTTAGTATAACAGATGAATTCACAAGAGCTATTTGTATGATTGTGACTTAAACCCCTTCTGTGATGCTGTCACATCTTCACAAACACCTGTTCCTGGATCAGTCACTGAAACGTCACAGCCAGCCACTCCTGAGCCCCCATTAATCACCCGATCAAGGTCACCTGAATTCTAGCACCTGTTCCCAATCACCGGCACCCAAATAACCTAGCCTCAGCCAAGCATGCGTTGGCTGAGCTCATCACTACTCCACTGAGTTATTGTGGAGGACGCTCTGACTTTTGCTCTCCTTATACCCGTCTGCACACTTACCTCCATGCCTGCCTGAGTCTCCAGGACAGAGATCTTCACCTCTTTGCAAAGACTGAGTATTGCTCTACTCGTTTCACTCAAAATTATCTGCTGTGGAAAAGAGCCTTTGAGTTTGCTTACTTTATGATACTTACCTGAGTTACTTACCTGCACCGATCTCTGTGTTGCTGCTGACATGTAAATAAAATACTCACCTGTTGAAAACTTACCTTCTAGTCTCCGTCTGCTAACTGAGCGTGACAGATGCACACTCAGATGTTTCCTTGATTATTTTTATTTTCTTATTATATCTGTAATTTTCTCTCTCTCTCAGCGTCATGCATTGCTGCCGCGCACTGGTTTATATGCTGCACAAGTCCTCATATGTGTTCATTTGTGTTATCCAGGTACATGCTTTATGTTCTCAAAATGAGTTTTTGTAAAAGTATTTGCCTAGTTTGTATGATATTATGATATTATAACATGTATAATATTATTTACATGTAACCAGTGGATGGTTAAGGGGAGTTAAAATATTTCTCTGGATTATATGATCGGTCCCTTTAAGAATAACGGTGACGTCATCGCGCACGCTGTTGAACGTGCGAGCGCCAGCGCGCAATGAAAAAAGTCAGAGTTACGCTGCATGTGCGTGTGATTTGCTGTTGCGAGTGTAATCCGATATCGTCCAGGTACAGATCGTTATGTATAATGTGTTATATGAAAATGTACATCTGTTTGATACTGGAGTATTTACCCGAATGTTGATTTATTTCTGTAAGCAGTTGGATGTTGACGCAGGACTGCGTTGATCTGAGAGTGTGGCTGAGCTAACGCACTGTTTGCATAAAAGAAGTGATATATTACTGTGTACCATAAGCAACACGGGGAAAAAGTGAGTAATTGCCACACTATGTCAATCAAGGAATCAAGGATTTTGTGTGTGCAACGTGAAGTACAGTAAATAATACGGTAGTGGTGAAGAGCAGACTGGAGATTCCTGGAGGCAAGGCAGAACAGAAGAAGAGGATCGGCTGCTGCTAGGAGGGAGGCAGATTATTGTGAAGCACTGTAAGGACCCAGCGAGATTTCACCAGCTAGGCGGCTAAAAGAGACTGTCGAACGACTGTTACAACAAACCAAAAGGACTTCGGGCATTTATCCTTTTCAAAGCTTGCATAGAGACATTTTAAGACTTGAGATTTCACAATGTCGTCCCCAGATGATGATCATAGTGAAGCTAATTTAACTGAACAAATGATAGATTCTGATCTTAGCAGCGCTAACGTAACAGAACACTGAATCAAAGATCTTACGTATATGTTCTGAGAGAAAGGCACATATTACCATACTGTGGTGATATGGAGAAAGATGGCAGGTCAGTTGATGACTTTATAGAAGAAGTCGAACGGGTGCTGCGTGCTAGACATCAGTCTGACCAAGATCAATATGATTTTGTCATGTCTTTGTTAAGGGGCACGGCCTTGGAAGAGGTCCGCCTTCGCAGTGTTACTGATGATGGGGTCGACGATTTGTTTGAATACCTCAGGGAGGCATTTAGAGACCGGCACAGCACACCTCAACTCCTGCACAGTTTTTATAGTCGAAAACAACTTGAGGGGGAAAATATAAGAGATTTTTCTCATGCACTGTCACAAGCTCTCAGCTCAGTTTTGAAGTGTTCGTCTGATGCTATTGTGAATGAAAGGGTGGCATTAAGAGATCAATTTGTCGAAGGGGTCCGTGATTCATCCCTTCGAAGGGACCTTCGCAAATTTGTGCGAGACCACCCAAGGTGTACAATGATAGATGTGCGAGATGAAGCCCAGCTTTGGTTTGTAGAAGAACCTTCAGCCAGTTCAAAACCAAGTAAGTCCCGCTGTTGTAGTAATATGACACAGTGTTCAGTTCTCAAGGTGCACGAAAGAAAAACTGTCACCTTAGAGGATGTTCTTGATGTCGTCGCTGAGCAAGGCAAAGCAATTAGTGAGCTGACACAAGCTGTGAAGAATTTGGCCGCCAGGAGTGGCAGTATGAGGGAGGAGACCTCAAGGCCTAAGTCACAACCTAGGTTCACTGAAGATGGACAGCCCATATATTTCAAATGTCAAGTCGCTGGGCATGTGGCTAAAAATTGCCCCCGGAAGCAGAACTCTAGAGCAGCCAGGCCTGTATCCTCTGATGTGCAGGGAAACAAGGACCCCCGGTTGTTGTGAGTCGGGCAATTCGGGGGGACCACACAGACTCAAAAATTGTACCTCCAACTGGTGACGAGGTGTTGCAGCGTGCTGTTGGTACATGCCCAGTGGTAGAGCTTACTATTTGTGGTGTCCCCACTAAAGGCCTATTGGACAAAGGTAGTCAGGTGAGCACAGTAACCGAGAAGTTCTTCAGAGACCATTTGTGTGGTAAAGATGATGACATTCTCTCCACGGCTGGTTGGCTAAAGCTTACAGCGGCCAATGGGCTTGATATACCCTACCGGGGTTATTTAGAGGTCAGGGTGGAGACCATGGGAATCAAGATGCCGAATTGTGGTTTTCTAGTGCTCAAAGACATTTCTAACTCCGAAAACACAGTACCCTGCATCATAGGAATGAATATAATCAGCCAATGCAGACAGCTGGTTCAGGCAGAATTTGATACCACCTTAGGGGGAAATTTAGACTCTGATTGGAGAGATGTTTTCCAGAAAGTACAGACATGCACTGTGAACAAGAAATCTGTGGTGCGTGTAGCTGGAAAATGGATGGAGCACATACCTGCAGAATCCGTTGTGACAATTACATCAAAGCGCTTCAACCAGGGTGTTGGGGAGGGAAGTCTTATGCTGTTAGAGCCTCTCAGTACTCCTTTGCCAGGTGGTTTGGTAGTCATCCCCACCCTCATTGACTCCCATTGTCCCTGCATACCGGTTAAAATTGTGAATTTTTCTCAGGAGGATGTGTGGTTGTCACCAAGGACGCGGCTGGGCACCCTCTCTAAGGTGGAGTGCATGGACCACTCGCAGAGGTATGAAGTGAAATTTCAGAGGATTTCAGCTGACCTTGAACAGGTGACATTAAATATGAAGGATGGGCAAAGCAGAGACCGTGTG
>JAUMHE010023904.1:0-12488 GCA_032359235.1 Enteromius mattozi | reverse complement strand
TATATTATTTATTCACATTATTCATATATTATATATTCACATTTTCTGTTTTATGGCGCCATCTGCTGGTGAATTGTCCTCCCACATCTGAGCAACACCACCTTTGTGTGTTCCTCTGACTATTCAAAAAGATATATAAACAATTTTTAAAACATACCATTCATACATTTGTGATGTCTAAACACATCCAGGAATCATCTCACGTGTGTGGTCTTGTCATTGCACTTTTGATGGCAAAACACCATGATATTGCATGCTTTCCCATGCAGTTAAATGACCACATTAAGAACTGCAAATATTTTTGAAATAAGATTCAGAAAATAGGGAGGGGAAAAAAGTATTTTTGAGGAATGTATAAAACCAGGTATGGACAAACCCCTCAATAAAAAGCTTCAGAATATAATGGCGCTTCAGATGTCATTTTCTTAAAGTAATTTTTACCTGTACAGATTTTCTATTGTCATAAATAATAAAACAGTCAGATAGTCTTATCATTTACTGTATATAGCTATGTATACAGCTGCTATAGTGAATCAGAAGTCTCAAAATAATGTGGATACTCATAATTTTGCATAATTAGTTGGATGATTTGTATTCTGTGAACCTCCTGAAAAGCTGTTGAATACAGTACTCTGAATCCAGTAAAACACCTTTAACCTCTTAGCATTCTAATGTCTGTCCTGAGGTTTAAATCACAAGGTATAAAAACAGTCCTTATTGCTAAAGGGATAATATTGCGTATAGTTTAATAAAGGAAATTTGCTTAAGAAAAGTTATTTTAGTAAAACTTTTAACCAGAGGTTGCATGTTCAATTTCAAGAGGTTTTAGCCCCTGGCTGTTAATGTTTGTCCTTATGGAGTAACAGTATAAAAATTAGTACAGTATAAGCATAATTATTAGTTGCAAGTATTGCTGATTCAAGTCAAAGCACCAGACACTGCCAGGACTTCATGGCCCTGCAATACAAATCCTTCTTCTTTCAGAATTCAGAAGTTGGTGCTATAAATTTAAAATAAACTTCTTTAATAAAGTAAAAGAATTTGTTAAAGCTGATTTGGTCATGACTAGACAGATCTTTACCTGATCAAAAACATTCCAATTAACTTTACACAGGATCCTTAAACTGTCACTGTAACGGCAGCATTGTTTTGGGACAGCGAGTTTTGTGAAAGTGTTTTTTAGTAAGAAAAAAAATCATATCAACCATTAATCAATACTTCATCATAACATCTCTTTGTGATTTGTACCATTGGTAAATCTCTGATATGATCCTGTCTCACTCCAGTTCTCCTTCTCAGCCTGACTCAGACACAAACAGAGAGCATGCCACTTCCAGAAACCCTTCATCTTTTTCTCCTCTATCTCTGGTTCTTTCTCCCTCCATCAATCTCTGCAGCAGCAGTCCCGACAGGTGTCTAATCGATGAGATGGAGGCTGGTCCTCTGCTGTTGTTGGGGGTGTATTTGAGTATCACACAGGTCTCATGTACAGACTCCATATCAGTTACTGTTTGTGGTCCTGAACTTAAATTTCCTGTGATAAGACTGTTCCTCACTCACTAATAATCTCTCTAAATAAAACGGTAATGTACTAAAGGCCTGCACAGAAGTGCAAAATTGTCACAAAAAAAAAGTAATGTAGTCCTATTTAATAGCAGAATTCTTGTCTGTGGTTAATATAAGAAATATATTTTGCTGTATCGGATATTTCAGCATCAGCCAGGCTGCTTAAAATTTTTGATACATTAAAGAGATAAAGAAACCAAAATGAATGAGAAAGTCTGGTGTGGAAACTGACGACCAGGTTATTGCTCTGTTGCGGGACAGATGTGATTTTGTGGAACGTGTGTAAGAGATAGATTTTTTTCATCCATTTGGAAAGCATATTTTCCATCATGTTATGATAAAGTTTAAAATTGCCAATAAGCTTTGCTGACTGTGATCAGCTCTGTGCCTGGCACTCAGTTTGTCCAGGTGCAACATATTTTACAGGATCTATTCAGTCTAATTAACTAAATAACACAATATATGTAATAAAATTTTCACATATAGGCCTATTTTGTCTTCTGGGAAACATTTAAATATCTTCTGTAGCTTCTGAAGGGCAGTACTAGATGGGGGCTTAATTGTGTTGTTTTTCCTTCTGGACCATCAGTGAGTGAACCTTATGGAAAGTGTTCAAATACACAAAAGTGCTGAAAAACCACATAATTTGTGGGACCTGAAGCATTTTTCTAAAGAACAGCAAGAAGTTTAATTTTTGAAAAAACTTTTGAAAGTCTTTTTTGTCAAATATCTTCTTCAGGTCAGTACTAAATAAACAATAACATGCATTCTGTATGATCCCTCTTATTTTGGTAAATACTGTAAAGATTTTGCGGATTCTTCAAGATGTGTGTAAGCTTTTGACTTCAACTGTGTATTGCACTGTTCTCTTGTAGAGTTTCATATTACATTCCCCCGCTGCAGAAGTCATTTCTCTCTCTACTCAACCTGCTATGGTCCTGCTGTGCTGAGGCTAAACATCTACTGTCATCTCTTCAAAATAATTACAATTAATAAAAAATGCTGAGATATTTCAATTATTATATTAGACAATTTTAATATGTTTGAGAAAGACATCACATTTGGCATCCGCAAGATTAGTCCTTATGCCCCTATATGAACCTAATTAAAAGGAACAGTCTTCTGTGTATGAAGTCTATTATGCTAATAACTCCTATTTGCATATGCCATTATTAATTTTGCTTAATGAATCGCTTTGGATTTTAACTTTTTGACTTTATTACTTTTTTGTGTTTTTATAGTATAAGTTTTTAAATTCATACTGCATTTAGTGATTTTTTTATTAACACCACGTCAGGGAATGATTTATAGGATGGATTGATGTTTGTGTGCGTTGCTTATACAGGAATTTTGAGAATGAAGAAAATTAAATCATATTACTGTGAGAGGAGGAATCATCTCAATCCCGTCTGTTTGACACTCAGTGTAAACTAAACTCAAAATATCAGTGTAAAGGGTAGACTATACTTGGATTTCTTGGCAGATTACAGCCCATGCAAATAATATAGAGACGTGGATTCTCCAGCCAATCAATGACACAAGGAGGAGTCATTGTCCATGCATTCACATTATTTTTCACATTTTTCAGAGTATAGTTTGTGGTTTTATGCTTCAGCAGTTTATTTGGATTAATTTAATTTAATTTTAAAAGTTTTGCTGTCTCTATTAATCTCCTGGTGTGTCTGTGGTAAGCACTGTTTGACGTACATTCGCTTCTGAGTAAGCAGCACCACAATTTTTGAATTAAGTTGTTCTTTTTGTTTTCTTTGTGCACAATGTATTCTCATAGCTTCATAAAATTAAAATTAAAATGGTTATTTCTATCTTTTGCGGTAGCGTTTCAGTTGGAAATATCGGTTTACATTTCCAAACATTATTTTTGTCATTAATTGTAATAATGCAGTGCAGATTATTGTCTGCACAAGGAGTCTGACAACAGCCAGTGCTCCACACAGAGATCTGATCTGATCATGATCCAGTCTGTCTGGAATGACATGAAGTGGATGTTTTGATTATAACATAGTTTCAGGAGAAGCGCGGCACGAATTAATCACGGCTGGCACCGCATCACCTAATCAATCTCCTCGTTAGCAACCGCCAATCACTATCTTCCTTCCTACTATAAATAAACCAGTTTCCCTTTCATTCGCATCTCGCTTTCATGCACGATTGCTTCGCTCCTGCATCATTGCTAAGATGTCCAACTCTGACTCGTCAGATTACCTCCGCGAGGAGCCTGCTCCTCCTCCAAGCCTCAAAAACAACCCAGCCAGCCAACAAGCCGCCGCCCCGCCTCTCACTCAACCCAAGACCGCGGCGCCAAGCAGAGGCCGAAAGCCTACTAGGCCTCCCAGCTCTCCAGCGAGGCGCGCCGAACCCACTCGCCGCCTCCCGCCAGAAACCAACCACCATCTCCAGCTTCATCCTATGCTTCCGCCCGCTCGTCCTCGGGGCGTTGGACCATCATTTCTCTACGCCAAACCCTCTTTTCTGCCGGTATCCCTTTTTCAAGCAAAGCCAATAAGCAAGACTTAGTAAAAATTCTGAACACTCACCTTCCAGATGCCACTCCTCCAGCCACCTCACCGCCCAGGAAACGGACCCAAAAGACAGCTCACCTCTCCACGCCAGCTCCGCCATCCACCCTTCGCCAATCCAGCCGCCATGCAAACTCTTCCACTACCAACCCAGACGCTGCCACGCCATCGCCCGCCTCCCGCCAGCAACAGCCAGCCGCCAAGAGCCGCCCACCAACCAGCCAGCCACCAATGGCAGCCAGCCACCAGCCTCCCAGCCAGCCCGCTCAAGCAACCGTCTCTGCCGCTCAGTTGCAACAAGCAGTAGCTGATTATTTCGCCAGCTGGCCAGCAGCTCCCACTCTCACTACTATTTTAACCCTCAACCAAGCAACCCAGACTCAATTAACTGTTCTTTTTCTATGCCCACAGACTACCAGCAACCCGGGCCCTCCTGCAGCGACTCCACTTTTCCCTCTCTTACCTCCTCTTCCTCTGCCCCTCTACCTACCCTTTCCTCCCTCCAACCTGCCGCTCTCTCTGCCAACCCTGCCTATCCCCGCTAACGCTCTCGCCTCCGAACCATCACTCGTTTCTCCTCTCCTCCACAGCCAGATCCTCTCAGGTATTGATATAGACCTCTATTCACTCCTCTCACCTTTTTCCCCCAGTCCTGCTGATCGCCAGGTAGATTGCGGCAACTTTGCCCTCGTCCTAAAAAACACCCCTTCTCATCCTTCCAAAACTCTCACCTTCCCCGAATTTTGCACCGCTTTCATCCATTTTACAGATATTATCTGCTCAGTTTACCCTCATAGGAGGCACGAGTTAAATGAATATCTTGCCATCATCTCCGAGCTCGCGTCCTCCTATGGGGGCACTCACTTCTATACATACCATCGTATGTTCTCTGCTAAAGCCGTGGCCAGAGTAGCCCAGTGGAACCAGCAGGTCTACTGGGGTGCTCTGGACCTAGATTTACACAACCGTGTCTTCACCGGCTGCCGCAATTTTACCTGCGCGATCTGCAGGTCCACTACCCTCTCTACTTCCGCCCACTCTAAGCTTATCTGTTCCTCCTTAAATAAAAATACCAAAAACTATTTATCGTCTCCTGTCAATGTTTCCATTTTGTCTGTTGAATTATCATCCCATCCCGATCCTAACTTCTCTCTCTATCTGTTATCAGGTCTAACTAACGGCTTCCACCCCGGCGTTTCCTGCATCCCTACCCAATCACACATCTGTCCCAACCTCCAATCCGCTACTACCGAACCTGACGCAGTGGACGCTCTAATCAAAAAAGAGTTAGACTCCACTTTCATGATCGGCCCTTTTTCCTCCCCCCCTCTCAGCACTTTTCGGGTCAGCCCAATCGGCATTGCAACCCGCAAATATTCAGGGAAAAAGAGGCTCATCATCGACCTCTTCTCCCCGCATAATTCCCCGATTCCCAGCATCAATAGCCTGATTCCCCTCGAGGAATTCTCCCTGCTGTATCACAATGTCGACCAAGCCATTGAAATAATCAAAAAAATAGGCAAAGGCACTTGGCTAGCGAAAGTCGACATCACCTCCGCTTTCAAAATCATGCCCATTCACCCTGAGTTTTGGCACCTTTTCGGCGTTCAATGGCGAAAAAATTTTATTTTGCCGTGCGCTTAACCTTCGGATGCAAAAGCAGTCCAAAAATTTTTGACATGCTCTCCGAAGCCATCTGCTGGATCCTGTCTAACAATTACAAGATCCATCACCTCATCCACCTTCTAGACGACTTCCTAGTCATCTCCCCTCCCCATGCCCCTCCCGCTGCCGACCTATCAACTGCCCTTAAAGTTTTCAAACAGCTAGGGATCCCAATAGCCCAAGAAAAAACCTTGGGTCCCAGCACCTGCGTCGAATTTCTAGGCATTAACCTTGACTCCCAGAAATTCGAAGCTTCCCTTCCAAAGGAAAAATTGGACAGAATCATAATCATTTCCAATGATTTCCTAGCCCAACCCCAACGCTCTAAACGCGAGCTTCTATCCATTTTGGGGCACCTGAATTTTGCCATGCGCATTATTCCCCAAGGCCGACCTTTCATTTCTCACCTGCTAACCTTGGCCGCTTCAGTTCCCTCCCTCGAAGACACCATAACTCTAACAGACCCCTGCCGCAGAGAAATCCAGCTATGGATTTCTTTCCTTTCCCAATGGAATGGCCATTCGTTCTTTTATAAAGACTGCTTGGCTAATCCCATCTACATCCAACTGTTCACAGACGCCGCCCCCTCTTTAGGTTTCGGGGGCTTCTATCAAAATCGCTGGTTCGCCTCACCCTGGCCCACCGAGCTCGCAAATACCCCGCCTCACCAAGCTTCTAGCGCCCTCTTCGAGCTCTACCCCATAGTAGTCGCAGCTGCTCTCTGGGGCAAAGAATGGACCGCTTCTTGCATAGTCGTTCATTGCAACAGCAAAGCCACAGTCCAGTGCATCAATAAACACAGCTCCCATTCCCCTGCCATCATGCCTCTTCTCAGACGCCTAGTCTGGACCTCTGCTCTTAATCAGTTCGTTCTCACTGCTAAACATATCCCAGGAAAAGATAATACCATCGCTGATTCTTTGTCTCGCTTTCTTTTCCAGAAATTCAGGACGCTGGCACCAGAAGCCGAGCCCCGGCCGACCCCAGTACCTCCCTATTCTCAGGTAATATTCCCTTAAACCACCCCCTAAGACCCCTTTACGAGCATTCATTAAAATTTATGCTCAATGCCGTCGCCCCCAGCACTCTCCAATCCTACCGCACCGCTTGGAAAGCCTTCAAAACTTTCCATTCAAGTCACAACCTCCCCTTCCCAGATTTCTCCCTCCTATCTATAACTTCCTTCATATCATATCTCCATTCCTATAGATTCCTCCAGGCCAACTCTATCAAGGGGTACCTTAGTGGAATCCAATTCTGCCACAAACTTATTTATGGGTCCTCATCCCCTGCCATCAACAACGCGCAAACTAATTTCATCATTAAAGGCATGCAAAAGGAAAACCCTCCCCGCCCGGACCAAAGACTCCCCCTAACACTGGAAACCCTGTCACTATGCATCTCCACCCTCCGCAGAGGTTATAGCATCTTGCATATTAATCGCACCCTAGACGCTATGTTCACCCTAGCGTTCTTTGGCTTTGGAGTTTCAGAACTCACCACCAACACCCCTTTCAATCCTGCCATCCACCCCACCCTTTCTGATCTCGCCATCCTTGACCACGAAACTATGACCTTTTTTCTTAAACGCAGCAAAACTGACCAGCTCAAAAAAGGTCATTATATTTATATCTTTAAATTGCAGTCCCCGACACAACCATACCAAACCTTGCGAGCTTTCATCCTCCTCTCCCTTTGAACCTCTTTTCACTGACAAATGCAATCAACCAGTGTCTAGATTCTGGTTCCAAAAACAACTAAAAAACGTCCTTTCAAGATCTGGTATCTCCCCAGACAGGTACTCCTCCCACTCCTTTAGGATTGGAGCCGCTACCTCAGCAGCCGAAAGAGGCCTCGCCCCCGTCCAGATTCAAACCCTTGGCCGCTGGTCTTCGGATGCCTTCAAAAGTTACATCCGCTCAGACCTCGCTTCTATTAAGCAAGCCATGCAAGCCTTCACCAGCCATATATATAAAAAAAAAAAAAAAAGGGGGCTTCGCTATGCTTCTCTCCCACCCCGCTGAAATTCTTCCCGCCTACCATTATCCAAGCAGCTGCGCATTCCTTCTAAAGAACTTCCCACGCACCTCCGCTTCGCTGGAGCCGCAGCTTCGCCGCCTGCCAAAGGTCCTAAACATCTCCGCAGAAGCCGCAGCTTCGCCACCAGCAAAAAGCTCCTAGACATCTCCGCTGAAGCCGCAGCTTCGCCGCCTGCCAAAGGTCCTAAACATCTCCGCAGAAGCCGCAGCTTCGCCACCAGCAAAAAGCTCCTAGACATCTCCGCTGAAGCCGCAGCTTCGCCGCCTGCCAAAGGTCCTAAACATCTCCGCAGAAGCCACCTGCCAGAAGCTCCTAAAACATCGCCGCTGAAGCCCGCAGCCTCACCAGAAGCCCCTAGGCACTTCCGCAGAAACCAACAGCTCTATTACGGCAAGAAATATCTACGCTCCTCCACAGAGGTCCCCTTCACCAAGTAAAAAAAAACAAAACAAAAAAACTCAGCTTC
Source organism: Enteromius mattozi (assembly GCA_032359235.1). NCBI lineage: Eukaryota > Metazoa > Chordata > Actinopteri > Cypriniformes > Cyprinidae > Enteromius > Enteromius mattozi. The sequence goes on along the minus strand of JAUMHE010023904.1, from coordinate 4,214 downwards.
GCCTTTTCCTTCTGCTTCTCCCCCAACTCCGCAGAGTTCCCTCCCGCCTACTATTCTACCATAAAACCAGCTGCGCATTTCAAGCATTCCATACTCCTCTGCTGAGTTCCCCTGACCCTTTTAAAAAAAACAAAAAAAAACAAACACTTAAAGTCTCCGCAGAGGCTCCATTCCCCACATGACAAGCCCACTCTATTATGTACTTATTATGTCCATGTTCATGCCTCCATATTTCTAACACTTGTTTCTGTTTTCTCAGCAGGTCAACGGACCCTCCTTCTCGCTAATATAAAAAAAAAAAAAAACCCTTCTCCAGCGCAGCTCGTCCAGCATTCTCCTTCCACGCTTTTTTGGGGGGCCGCAAATTTGGCTGCTGTCCTCTCTAAAGCTTCTTTGGGGGGCATGCGGAGATCGAATTTGCTTTATTTATTATTTATTTACTAATGAGTAAGCGTGAACTCGTGAAGTGGATATTTTGATAATAACATAGTTTCAGGAGAAGAGCGGCACGAATTAATCACGGCTGGCACCGCATCACCTAATCAATCTCCTCGTTAGCAACCGCCAATTACTATCTTCCTTCCTACTATAAATAAACCAGTTTCCCTTTCATTTGCATCTCGCTTTCATGCACCCTCCACCTCCCCTTCTCCTCCTAACTCCACGTCCTCCGGGGGCATGCGGAGATCGAGCCGGACTCGAACCACTAAACCCCGCTTAGGGTTTAAGCCACTAGGGTTCGGAGTCTGCCGATTCTCCCGGCTCGCTCCCTGGACAGCACGCCAAATTTGCTTTATTTATTATTTATTTACTAATGAGTAAGCGTGAACTCGTGAAGTAACAGAACAAACGGAGACAGACTAAATCCAGAAGAACTGTGCCAACGTCTCCAAGACGAAGAAAAAAACCTACCTGCAAAGCTACAGTACTGTTCAAACACTTGTGTAAAAATGCTGTAAAATGAGGATGCTTTTAAAAATAATGTCATAAATAAATTTCATGTATCAATTAACTTCTATTAACTAAATCAAATAAATATTTGGTATTACAGCTTTTGGTAAAACAGCTTCTGTTCCAAGGTGAATTTGCCTATAGTTTTTCAGGTAGCTTCAGCCAAACAGTGCTCATTAGCTTTTCGCTGAGGAGCCGACCTAGGGTCATGGCAAGGGAATGTAACGTCTCCGTTCCCTCCTTCAGAGAACGTGGGTTACCTTCGTAACCTAGACGTTTCCCTTTCAGTCGAGTCACTCCGACGTTACATATGGGAAAAGACCCGTGGAAAAGGCCATGACCCTAAGGCCGCATTACGCAAAGACCCTTGTGCCGGCAGGACGAGCGTGTCAGCAGAAGGATCTGCATGCAACCCACCCTGGGGGCCAAATAAAAGGGGCCCCTCAGGGATGCCAGTTGTACTGAAGAAGGGGTTGGGGTGCCGAGCACATGTTTTCATTTCTATATGCGGAAATGTGAATAATTCAATATATCCATGAATTCAGAGATATATGAAGGGAAACATGGCCTTCCGGCTGACCGTGGAATATATTGAGATATGTGGCCACTATCTGCAAGCTGCAAGCCGACACTATCCGGTCCTCCCGATCCCCTGATATCTAACTTAAGAAACGGGAGGATACCAGCTCAACACACAGTCCGGGCTGGAGTGCCCTCTGGAGGCTCCAGAGGGTATCTCCAGTGATGATCGTTACAGGGATAAATCCCTGATCGAAACGTGATGGCTTCACTTTTGAGGACTTTTTTGAAATTTTTGACATTGTGGGGAACGGCCTGTGGGGAACGGCCTGTGGTCCCCACGCGGTGGAAAAAAAGGCAGTGCCTATTTACATTAAGTGTAAATAACGATAGGGGCTATTTACACTAAGTGAAAACAGCAGCATTATTATTTATTAATATGCTATTTAGACCAAGTGAAAATAGCTTCTATTTACATTATGTTAAAATAAGATTTTCTGTACCTCAGTATTGAAGTACATTATAAAACAGTATGCAATAACTTATTGAGCATAATTATTTTCATTTTAATTCAAATTATTAAATAGATGCCACGGTTGACATAACCCTACCCAATACTTTATTTTAAACTTTTATTTATTTTTTTATTTTTTCATTTGTATTGAAACATAAATGCTTTTCTGATGTGATCTGAAATTTTAAAAAGGGAGAAAAAAGTTGAATGTTGAAAGGTGTATTTTAACCCGGGTCAATCACGTCAAATTGAGTACAACACACATTTTTACCATCTACGCCACTGGAACTGATGACAGGTGGCCATGTTTTGTACTGATTATCCCAATCACACATTGTTGGGTGGAGTTAGTGTAAATGGTTACTGCCAATAAAAAATTGTTCAGCGTTTGTGGGTTCAGAAAGAAAGGGGCTAAAACCAGTAGGAAATTTGCTCACTTGGTGCTTATGTGGTTTAAGGCGATATTTATGCTCTTCCTCTGAAACAGGAGGAAACAGAGACACTGCAAGACCTGACCAGATGCACATGCACTTCACTATAGACATGATTTACCCTCTGATTCTCTCTGGGATTTTACTTCACATCTCAGGTAAAACACAGGTCTCTCTAATTAGCGTAATTATTGTATGGTTTCTTTGATTACACATTGTTTTGATAGTCCACTTTAGACATTCTACTAACTTTAAGTAATTTTGTAACTACATGTCAACTAACTCTTCCCAGCAAACATTGGTCCGACGGCAACGTCCTGTCCCTGGCCAAAAATAGTCGCGGTAGGACGACAAAATATGCAAAAATTTGTAACACAGAATATTTCCTAAAAACGCATTCAGATCCGTTTGTACATGTCTACTATTATCCGTGGTTGCGTGTAAAGTTGTTACTTTGACTTTTAGGTGCGTGTAGTTTAATATATACCCGGTTGTGATTCGGTTGTGGCAGGACGTCCAGCAGGTGACGTCTTTTACACGTGCATTTATAGTCCATCACCGACCTCTATCAAATCCTTATGAAATATGCAAATATAAAAATATGTAAGCAATTGTTCTTACACCTTGGTTGCTATTGCAATAATTAATTTAATTGCCCCAAGAAGTTTTTAAGACCTTGTGAAAAGACGACCACTGACGTCCTTTACACGTCTAGTCAAGACCCATAAAAAAGCAAGCATTATCTTTTTAATCTTTATTTAAAAAATAAATAAATTAATCAATAAAAACATGCCGTTTGTATTTACACCTTGTTTCATGTCAAATTATATTCATAAAGTGCCCTGTGTGGTTAAAGTGATTATGAAGCCATGCATTTTAGTCATTATTCGACCCATTTTCCATGCATTACAATGCAATATTATTATTATTATTATTATTATTATTTAATGTATATACATATAAAACGATCAATATTTGATGTCTAAACTGGATGTGAATTGCAAAAGTATTAGAATTTAACAAATCTCGCGATATGATTTTAATTTTCTCGCGAGAGCTTGTTAACGTGATTTCTCTTCACGAGCAGCAGTCGGAGAGGAGGAGGAATTGTTGTGTTTTGAAAGCTGAAGAATTATTGAAAATCTACTGTTGGGTAAGTACGTTTTGCTTTAATGTGGTTAAGATTTACTTGTTTGACATGAAAGAAATTATGTAGACATTGTCAACTGAGATGTATTTTGAGTTTGGCTAGAATCAGCTAGGCTAAAAGTTAGCTTGGCTAACCGCTTTACCCTGAAAAGAAACTCTGCTGGAGTGAATTCACCGGTAAAAAAAAAAACACATTGGGTCTCTGAGTTGTATTGTTTTATACAGTTAACTTCTTAGAGAGATGGTGTAATAAATCAGGGATTTTTTCCAGATCTATGTAATAATTCATTTTCTAGGTGCTATTGTAACTGCTAGACTTTGAATATTTTTAATGACAGCTACATTTAGTGAAAGATAACTTTTTTTAGTAAAAAATTAAAACATAAATTTGCTAAAACCCCAAACAAATGGACATTTAATTATTGTAATAATTTTTTAAAAAAAATTACATTATTTTTACATTAATCTTTAAAAAAGGCAGTAGATAATAGCACCCCAGTATGTTTAATGATTCAGAAATGATTCTTACTGCCTGATGTAGCCTTTTTCAGAGTTTCTTTCAGAAAGTAAATGACCTGACAGATACAGAAATGCTAAGTAAATGTAGGAAGAGCTCAAGAATAACATGTGCTGAAGTCTGTAAATGAAAT
>JAUMHE010023903.1:0-12494 GCA_032359235.1 Enteromius mattozi | reverse complement strand
ATATAAAAAAATAAATGTGTGTCTGTGTGTGTGTGTTCTGTGTTTATTTTCTTTTATATATATATATATATGATTTGCAAAATTGTATTATATTGTGAATAATATTGACTTAATGTAAAAATGTGTGTATGATTATGATCTAATATGAGAGGAGCTCATTGAAACAGCAGGAAACAGTCCTGATATAGCTCTGGGTGAGTGAGAGAGCGAGCGAGCGTGTCACTCATATGTGTGTACAGTGAGTTGAGTAATGAGCGCCAGAGCTGCTGTCTGTCTGAGCGCCTTCTGCTACCTCTACACTACGGGCTGGAATATGCAGACAGCGTCTCCAACAGCGGAGTCATGATCTGCCGTCTTCCCCGGGACTCGTCTTCCGCTCGGAGCCCAAGCCAAACAGCATTTTGAAGCATCTGATATATAACCAGCGGCTTTCCTTCGGGGGCATCGCGTCGGTCGCTTAACACCCAGCCGAGGAGGATCTTGCGCAGTGGCGGCGGACACTTCGGGTGATGTCGGCTGGCCGTCACTCTTGACATCGGCCTCCGCTCGCAGACGCACGGCGGAATGGGGTAGGCAAGCTCCGCGCTCACGCACCCACACAAGCTCGGCGCAGAATGCCGTGACAGCGCGGCGCGTGCTAAACGCCGAAGCATCAAACTGTCAGTCGGCTGCATGTTATCGCGGCGCGTCTGTAGCGTAGCGCTCCGGCGCTGAACTCGCAGTCACAGCAGCAGCTGTAGGGGATCCTGGAGTTAGCCTCGCCTGCTAACTGCCTCTCTTCAATGCAATGGATGCTAATGAGCTGACGATAGGCTCGGAGTAACGTCGGGCCCGTCTCCATGTGGCGGTAAAAAAGCCAGGAAAGACTTGTAGCTGCTGCTTAAGAGTGAGTTAGGGCGTTTTGATTGTCGTTTGAAGGTCTGGGTTGAGGAAAACGAGCTAGGCAGTTACAATGTCGCGACTGATTGGCAGAAAGAGGCAGGCACTTGAAGAATGTGACGGTGAATGTCGCCGCTGCTCACCATCGCGTTCATGAAGTCAATGGAAAAAAGCGCTTGTCTTACTAATACCGTCAGCATTAAAGATGGGCTTTTTACAAAAGTGTGCTGCAGCTCACAGGGCACGCATACAGGACATTAGTTTGTCTTTGAATTTTGAATATTGTGCAAATGAGTGTTGTGCACACATTCAAAACGCTTGAATGTTTGAATGCCCCTGCATCACACAAAAAAACATATCAATCCGAGAGGCGTCTACTGTAAACAATGATAGCCCAAGCACAAGTTTGTAAGTAGAACAATCCAGGAAGTGTGTTTGGCATATTGTTGATGATACAATGCACTTCAGAATTAAGGAAATTTAGACATGTCCTTTTGTCAAACAAGTTCATTTACTTAACATCATGTTGTTAGAAAACTGTAGCCTGTGCTTGCTTTCTTGCATAGAACAGAGAAGGAGAATTTCTGAGGAATGTACAGGTTGCTCCTTTTCGCGCAGTTGCTATGAATGGGCTTTAGCTTTCAAGCTTCAAAAAGGAGGCCAAAGTATCATAGAAGTGATTCATATGATATTCCAAAGCCATATTACAGCATTGTGTGAGGAGCAGACTGAAATTTAACTCCAATGAGCTGTGAGCCGCTTTGATTGGACCATTGAGTCAGTGAGCTGAAATCAAGAACCATGTTAGTCAAATTATTGAATGAATCATTCAAACTGGTTTCATGAAATGGATCAACAGAATGATTGAGATGGTGATTTCATTCATGAACCAGATATTTTCTCTAGTGAACTTTTGTGAACATGGAGAGTCAGGACAGATTGTTAATGACTACATATTCGTTTTGTTAGCTGTCATATATGGTTTCAGAAGGCCTAGTTGTATGGGCAACTATAATAGTTGTATTTTGTTTTTAAGTATATTTGGTTCTTGACCACCTAAATACTAGTTCACATTAATCATACTGAAAAGAGTGGGGAGGACATGTTTCATAGAAGAAAATCAGTCATATGGGTTTCTAAACATTACCAGAATTTTTTTGGGGGGGGTTATTCTGCTAAGAGACCTGTGTGAACTTGAGGGAAACTGACTTTGATTTGATGTCCTTTCAAAGAAGATGTAGTCATGTTCATCTTGACTGCTCACTTTTATGATGTTTGCATGACTTATCTTGACAACTAATGGTCTTGAAGGAATGATTCAACCATGGTCAACTTTGGAATTATTCTACAGAATTGGATGGGGCTGTTGAGCTCCAAAAACAAAATTATAAAACTAAGACTGGTGCGCTACATTCCCTTTTACTTCACAACTACATTTCAATTCATAAGCCATGTATGAAACTTGCAAACTTCAAAATAAGGTTTAATAAAACCCTCAATTACTTTCATTGTGTGGAAATGAGTGCTTGGGACTTCTGTAAAATGTCTTGTTATATGGAAGGGACATTTTTTTTTTACCCCATTGATACCTTAAAATATTTTTTTGCTTCCCTAACGAAAACTTGAGTGAGCAGTTTTTAAAAGAACCATTTGTTTCTTAGTATGAAGAACTTTTTAATAATCAAAAGAACCTTTTGTGATATGAGAAGATTCCATGGCTGTTAAAAGTTCTTCATGAAGCTTTTTTATTTAAGAAAGGAGACGGTCAAACAGGATTGGATGAGCAAGCGATCACAAAATATTAATTTATGGCTTGAAATATTCAATGAAAATGGGTTATTTGGTGAGAAAGTGCACTGTGGGTCTTGATTTAATCTATGGTGAATTGATTGGATTGTGAAAGTGGGGGCTTGATGACATCACGCAAATACATTAGTAGCTTCAGAGGCAGAGCACAATGATTTTTTTCTTTTTTTTTTACACATTTTAAATAATATGTGCCTCTGAATCAGGAGTGTGTATTAAGAAATAAAATAGCCTTCATTCTTTATGTTTGAAAAAACGTTGGCGTTCCATTCAAACCCCTCACTAAAGGGTGCTACCCATGTTCCCCTAATTCTCTTTTTCCTGTCAGATCTCCAGGGCCTCAGTGACGCAAGCTGATTAAGTTAGTGGTGTGTGTGATAGAGGCAGAGATAGTGATACTATGAGCTGACCCCAGATCAGTCAGAGCTGATAATCTTGCGGTTTCTCCTGATAGTTTTGGCACAGAGGTCTGTTTAAATTAAACACGTCTTTTCCCAATTTTTCCTCCATCATAAGAACCCGACAGACCGTCAGTAGTAGTCAGCAGTGTGAGTGGAGAGAGAGAATGTGAGAAGTGTATTCTGGCAGTGTTTGACTGCTCTTTAGCCCACTGGCCACACAGGCCATTAGCTAGTGCTGTGAGCGTGATATCCTACCACGCTATTTTTAGAAGCTCACAGAGTTTGCAACTTGATCTGAATTGTCTTTGAGGCTCAAGGCTCACAGCGTGCTCTGCCCCACATTGGCTCAACACCTCGTAGATATCAGCGAGAGTTTTAGAGCGATCCGCTCGAGGGATCTGGCTTTAAAATGATCTAGATAATCTATAGTGTTATAGCTCCAGTTGTTACGTCACAGAAATGTGACGTCAAGCTTGAATTGAGGTGATGGTGCATCATCTGTGAATGCCGAATATGCTGGATTTGTTTTGGAAATTCGCCTACCCATGTCTGACCCTTCATCCTGTAGCCTTTGCATAGTCACGCTGGAGGGACAGTACTGAACAGACATTATAGTGCATTGGTGGGTGTTTACCCGACATAATTTTGCTTTGAGACAAGACGTCTGTCCTCATTTACAAATAATTCTACAGTTACATGACACCAATTACATCTCATTTATTTTGCAAAAATACTTGCAGTGACTTGAATACATTTCATTTAAATTCAGGTTTGATCATTTCTGAGAGCTTTCATAATAAGAATTTCATAATAAGAAAAAAAGCCTTATTACAAAAAGTCAAATTCTTGAAAAGAACACCTTATTATTATAGCCATAGATGCATTCATTATTTCTTAGACATATATCATGATATATAAATCAGGAAAGAATATGGAGAGGACATCTTTTAACGAGGTGCACATTTAAGGTGGTGGAATTTAATTGTAATGTTGTGCAAAACAGTAATATATTTGATACTTGTTGAACAAATTTGCCTAATAATATACGTAAATTATATTAACGGACTAGTATAGGGAACATTTTATTTATTCATTCATTCATTTATGGTTACTGTGCATAACATTTTTAGGATTAATGTAGGGCTTATATATGAATGCAGCAGTATGTTTAAGAGTTTGGCACACGATTTGTTTATTTATTGTGGACACTCTTGTACAGTATGTTGCTGACTTTATGTGAGATGTCAGGTTTCTCATGCAAACTTTCTGGTGAATTCACCACAAGTGTGTAGTCACGCAAATGTATTTCTACTCTCATTATAAGCTTTCAAATCTGGATTGTACTTAATGATGGAGTGTGTGCATACAGTTACTTAATTAGCATAATGCATGCCCAAACCATTTCTATATAAGGGTTTTCACATGACCTGTCCTGTACAGCCATTCTAAAAAGTCTCTGCAAACTGGTTTCTGAACACTCCCTCCATCTTTCATTGGTTAAACAAGCAGATAGTCCACTCAGACCCACACCGTTGATGCAGCCAATGTCGCTGTGTCAGGCTAGTTGGGATTCGTAAATAAACAGAGCAGTGTTTTGATAGCAGCACAGAGTCAAGTATTTACACATTTTCCAGAGGAATCGACCTAGTAAATCCATATTTATAGTTGTCTTTACGTATTTAAGGATACGATTAATTATCGTCATATAGGTATATACAGTAGTCAACATTTGAAGTGGATCAAAACCTTTCAGAAAAGTTAACCAAAAACCAAAACAATACCTGTTCTTGGCTTGGAATGACTTTGATCAACTTTTTAATCCACTTCAAATGTTGACTACTGTATATATAAACATATATAAGTTCTCTATGAAGCTTGTGTAAATTTAAAAGGCTTCATACACTGGTTTGTGTGTTACAGAAAAACTTTCTTTCTGGACACTTCTGAGTTCGCTGAGGAACTGAGTGTGGTTAGAATGACCTGAGTTGACCTTAAGCTCAAACCTACAATTCAGTTCTGCTTCTGTGGAAACAGTACAGGATAAACAACTGCTTTAAGGAAGTAGACTAGACTACTTTGTGATGTCACATTTAAGCCAGAAGGAACATTTATCTGATGAAGCGCTTGAATTTTTGAGATTCTTTTTGACTGTATTTTATAGAAACAGTGAGAGATGAATGGGGAAACGATGGGGGTATATATGCAGGAAGTGAGATCACTGACTGACACAAGCTGGATACTAACTGAGCACCACAAACACTATACAGGGGCATCGGAACTACCCAAAAAGTAGGTGGGGAGACATTATAAATCTGACTTCACTAGTATGACACAGATTGAAATGCCTTGGAAACTCATGACATATTATTTCAGAAAGGTCAGTCACTCAACATTTTTGTGAAACATTGAATAATTTAATTATATTTCTAATTATGGTTAATTCTATACATTTAATTCCATTATAATTTATATTATAGTTTTATATATAATGTTTAATTTAAATATAAATAAAGAACTTTTTTACTTTTTAAATATATATAGGCACAGCATTGGCTTATAAAAATGTAGAATATTTTGATAGGTGAGTGTTAATAGTATGATTTCCATGTGCTGCATACATGCAACCAAACCAACCTGTTGACAGAGACTTGATTGTTCAGTGGTGAGTTAAGGAAACACTGCTGTGCTTCTGTGTTAACCATATTTTATGAGCTCGATGAATGTGTATTGTTTAATGTTAATGAATGAGCCAGTGGATTAATCTTCTAAGTCTGTATGGATTTCCTTTGTGAACTTTGGATTGGATGAACTTTCAGTGAATGGACAGGAAATAGGTTCCAGTAAAAACATATTCTGTTGTGTTTGGAAGAACTTTACTTACCCTCAGACCATCCAAGATGTAGCATGTTTCTTCATCAGAACAGATTTGGAGAAATGTGGCATTAAATCACTTGCTTACTGATGTATCCTCTGCAGTGAGTGCATGCTTTCAGAATGAGAGTCCAAACAGCTGATTAAAAACATCACAAAAATTCATACAGCATATTAGTTTCGAACGGTTTTGGACTTGATCTATGCATATCTCTCTCTTTATTCAGTCAAGACAACATTTTCACTGGAGAACGCAATGTAATGGGTAGACATTTTTGCTTCCAAGCATGCAGCCTTTCACTTGACAAAATATTATTAACTGATGATGAACTGGTGTTGTATGTATTACTGTGAAATGTTGTATCAGCTGTTTGGACTCTCATTCTGATGGCACCCATTCACTGCAGAGGATCTGTTGGTAATTGAAGTAATTCTAAATTTCTTCTAATATTTTATGTTAAACAAACAAACTCATATTGGATTTCTTCAGGGTGAATAAATACTAATTTTGACAGTACATTTTTTTGGGTGAATTATCTGTTTAAAGGGGTCATTGGATGCAAAATTTTCAGAGTTTGTTTATTTATTTATTTTTTCATAAATTTGTGTTGGAAGTATGTTTGGAAATTCTGAGATTCCTGTCAGTTCTGCACAGGCCCCTCCCACGATAGTTTATTGACAAGCTGGCGGTGTTATCGCCTCGCGTCGGACAGAAAAAGCTGCGCTCGAACACACCGCACAGCTGACAGCAAACTTAACACGTGCGGTCTGTGCCTGCATGAGATGAGTTAGCTGTTAGTTACTCGTTTTCAACACTTTCGCTTTAGTTCTCTGGCTGTTCTCTGGTTCTCTGTTCTCACTTTTCCTGACGGCCTGACACCGATTCAACATACTAAATCAGGCTAATGTGAGCTCAACGAGAGGCGATGAGAGCCTATGAGTGGAACACACCAAACGACTAGCCCGACTGTCACTCACCGGCGGCCTGTCGCAAGCCAATGGCTGACCGTCAGCTTGGTGTGTCCCAGCCTTATGTCATTTGGGAATCATTCGTGATCCAGCTTTTATCTACCAAAGTTTTTTTTTTTTTTAAGAGTCTTTGCAAGTAGCCTTTCCTAATAAATGTCCCTGTTAGCAAATTTTGCAGCTGAAGTTTACAGCCTGCTCATCAATCCACAAAAAAGAGGGGCGGGGTCTGCAGAGCTCATTAGCATTTAAAGCAGCATATACTAGAATGGCTTGCTGAAACAAAGCTGATTTTGGCATCAAAACAGGCATCTGATGACCCGTTTAAGCATTGCAGGTATGCCTAATAATATATACTTTTTTTTTTTAATGGTAACGACAAGGTGTCATTTGTTAACATTGGTCAATGTATGAACTAATATGAACAAACCATGGACAATACATTTATTACAGTATTTATTAATCTTTGTTAACATTTGTTCATGAAAATACAATCATTCATTGTTAGTTCATGTTAGTTCACAGTACATTAACTAATGTTAACAAACACAATTTGTGGTTTTAATAGAGAGAGAGAGAGAGAGAGAGCATGTGAATTACCTCAGTCTGTGCATCTCTCAAAAGTGTTTGGCTAAAACATTTTCTTCCGTTGTTACCTCGCCGTTGTTTTTAAGTTGACTTGAAGGATAAAGTCGTCAGAGTATGTAGCGCTAAGCCAAATTAGCGCGTATGTTAATGTGTGTGCGTCTCTGAGAGAGAGCAGAAGAGTTATGTGTTTAGGACGACTATGATTAACTTTTTTGATTCACAACAAATTACACCTTGTTGTTACCAAGTGTTACCAAAAAATATATGTATACAATTTTCTATACTAATATTTTTATATAAATATTATACTAATATTTTCATGCTAACCAGTTGTAGCAATGCAATATTTTTTAGTAAAAATATTCTTAGAATTTAAAAAAAAAATGGCTTGCATTGCTACAACTGGTTAGCAGGAAATCTTAGATAAAAAATTAATTTAGAAGACTTAAAATACGATCTGTTAAATAATTTAATATCATTTTTTTTTTCACAAAAATTAAGAATAAAATATAGTAGTATCTTGAAAATAGAGACTGGGTGTCCATCCATGAATGGGCTGAAGTCCAGCTCCATCGATTATAATGGGAATAATCAAGTTTTGACACGTTGCAATGTCTGCACATGTCTAGTTTAGATGCAGTGTAAGGTTGCTGACCCATGCCCTATTCTAATACCACTTAATTTCCTCCGCTGCAGAACCAAAGCGGACCTCTTCATGCTGGCCTTTGCAAACGATTCACAGCCTAACATATGGCCTCTCACCTGAGACTGCGTGATGCCACACTTCAGATCACCTCTGCTAAGGGACAGCGTTAGTCCCTGTGCTACCATCTGCTTTCATGTTGTTTGAAGAGTAGTGCATCCTCTCAGGGACACAGACAGGTGTCCAGGGAAGGTATATTTACATCGGGTTTATTAAAAGCAAGAACCACCGCAGGTCTGCGTTATGTCATATAACCATGAACGCACCACTACAGTATCACCTGGTTAAAAACAAAACAAAACAATGGTTTATGAGGCGATGAAGTAATCCGTCTTATCACAGGTCAGACAGGAGGAAGGTGAAATGTTTCATCAATTGTAGATCTGTGTTTTGGGTCTATTAAAGGCCGTTTGTAGTGCGTTGGAAGGACAGTAAGCTCCAGTGTTTGGAACAAAGTGTTTCTTATCTGGTCAGGTGATCTGAGCTTCCAGATGAGTTACAAGTCGCGGTGCTAAGGTGAGCTATGAAAGAATAATGTGATATTGAGAAGCTTTCAGCGCGCCGAAAACAACAGCACCCAGCTGTGAGGCTCAGAACACTCCACAGTCAACACAACAAGCCCTTTTTTTCCTTCAGTGTAAACTCTTTGGCTGGATCGAGCTAGAACTTTGCCCTACATTTAAGGTGGAATGGAAATTACTCTGTGTGTGTGTGTACAAGATTCCTGTTGAGTTTGTTCCTCCAACGCTGCAATTGGCTGGATGGCAGAGTGTGTGTATACTGGCCTAATTTAAAACTTAAATATTTAGCTTTATGCACCAGTGATGAAGTGTAGTTTCTCTCATAACAGAAAATTGACTGTATTCTTTCCCCTGTGATGATGATTGTTGGTACTCATGGTGTTAATTTTGGTTTACAAAGACCTGGAATTCTGCAGTGGTTAAACATTAATTTCAAATTGATCATTCAGCCCAATCAAATATCAAATTTCTTGTAATCATGTGAAAGCAGCTTGCGAATCGCAAAATAATAATGATAATACTTTAAAAAAAATGCATGACAGGTGTCAGATGGAATAGATTTGTTGATGAGTGTCATGTCACTAGCCAAGTTTCCATCCAGTTTTTACGCTGTTTTGTTATCGACAAAATCCGAAATTTGCTGTCTCCAGCATGTTTCCATACAACTGGGCTTTTACCGATAAAATGGTGTGCACGATGACGTCATCCTTAAAAAAAAAAAATGAATTGTCGCATAAGTTTTGGTGTATCGCAAAAAAAATTGCCCTTAAGCTGTTTTCATACATAATTTCACCTATTGCGCAAATCATATGCAAATAGTCTGTTCTTAATTAGCCCATTATTAAATTATGGAGGCCTACATAAACATAGCAAGTTTAATGAGTTTTCATGTTTTTGCACTTTGTTATAGACTATTTAGATACTCCAGCATCAAGCCATAGGCTATTCATAAGCAGGTGCAGTTGTTGGTTTTTTTTTTTTTTGGTTTAGTTTTGTTAGACTGTATTGGAAATATGAATGTTAATTTAAGTTATTTTATTATTAACCGACAAGATCATGCTAAATTACAAGTAAATTACATTTGAATTGATACGTGGCTGTGACCCATTATAAAAAGCTTAATTTTTTTTAAGGGAATAATTTTATACATGAAAAAAGCAGCATAAGCAGAACACGAGGATTCACATCACATCACGCGCAGAGCTTGTGTGAACAGAGAAAAACATAAGCTATAAAAGAAAAAAAGGCCCATATGCCAAATATATATTTTTTAATATGAATATGATTTAATGCGCTTTTAAACTAGGCTTAGGTGCTTTGACACGAGCAACACGACGAACACGGACGCTGCCTATAGGATAATTCTGTCATGTGACACTACATTTATTTGCGTTAAAGCCCTTTTTCTCGAGAAAGGGTGTTTCCAAACCATTTTTACGAATTTCTGTACAAAAAGTAAAATTAGTGCTGTCAAATGATTAATCACGATAAATTGCGTCCAAAATAAAGATTAAAATAAAAATTTAAATTTTGTTTACATAATATATGTGTGCGTATTGTATATATTTGTTATGTATATATAAACACACACATACAGCATATATTTAGAAAATATTTACATGTGTATATATTTATATAAATAAAATTAATATATAAACATAACATATTTTCTTAAATATATGCATGCGTGTGTATTTATATATTCATAATATATGTGTGTGCACATTGTGTATATGTTTATTATGTAAACACAAACTTTTATTTTGGATACAATTAATCACGATTAATCCTTTGACAGCGCTAGTTAAAATATTACAAATATTTTACAAATATTTTTGGCAAATTACAAAAAAAAAACAAAACAGGACATTATATCATAGAGAGGACCACTGCTCTCTCCTAAAATATCAGATAATTATTATCAGATAATTTGGTCTTTTATGTTGTAAAATGTTGTGTTATGTAGAAAAACATCTGAAAAATACACCTATTTGCTAGAAATCTTTTTCTTCAAGACTTCTCTTTCTTTCTTGCTTTCTTTCTTTCTTTCTTTGTGTTATTGACCAAGTTACTGTTGCATTGTTTTTTTTGTTTTTTTGGTGATTGAAACAAACAACTTTCTAAGCATATTTAGCATCTAGACCAGAATATCATACAAACCTGGCAGCTAGTTTTTTTGACCCCCAGAAACATCCTGGCACTGTGGCAGTGACCTTTACACAGGCAAACATTTTCTTCAGAAGATGAACAAATCTAGTTTTCACTTGCTTGTCTCATTTTCCTACATCTCTCTCTCTCTCTCTTTATTTTCCTGCTGAACACTAGATCTACAAAACAGAGACTGTACCTCCATGTCTCTCTCTCCATCTCACCATCTCCTGTCTGTTTGTGCTGCCGCTGCAATTTGCTCTTTTTTTCCTTGCTCTAGTTGGCTGATGGCCCAGAGTGTGTTGGAAAAGATACAACCCTTGACCCCCATGCAAAGTGAGCCGAGCTCTTCCCTGTCTTTACAGAGAGAGAATGAAATAGAGAAAGAGACTGCAAAGCTCACCGAGGGACTGCGGCCTCAGTCACTGCGCACACTGCTGTTCTGTGGCCATGACAATCTGTTTATGCTGTATGTACTGCCCGCCCTCTCTCTCTCCCTCCCTCCCTACTTCTCTCTTTCTCTCCCTCCCTCTCTCTGTCGCTCTCTCTCTGATTTTCAGTTCTCTCGGGGGGTCACATGGTATGTTCTCCAAGAAACTCTGTTCCACGATGTGATCATTCTGGATACACCCAAACCAATGTGTACATGTTTACCTCACACACTTTGTAGTCATTTTTGCATATGGGTAAGAAAAAAAATCCTTACCAAGCCAATGCAGTAGCACTTGCTCAACCAGTGAATCTGTTCATCTGTCCAGTAACAGACACGGGGAGTGTTTGGTACACATGCAAACATTATATGGAAAAAAAATTGTCAGTTCTATTTGGTGACATTAAGGGAAAGCAAACACATTAATACTTTACACAGCTATAAAATAATAAATTTATGTTTCTAACAGAATGACCAAAAGAACTAATATGACATTTTAATTTATGTGCGCCTATATACATAAAACAACGGTATTATTATATATTGTGTATTATAGCACATATTTTAAGAATATTTTTGTATTTTATATGATGTAAATAATGTGCAAAGCAATGCATGTGATAATGCAAAAAAATCTTTAGTTAAATCAGATTTTTGGAATCTTAACAGACTCACATTATGTAATTATGCAGTTTTTAAGAAATTTAGTGGCCAAATAAATGCATATTAAAGTTATTGTGATATTTACATTGTTAGGTAATTTTATGTTTTTGATTCATTTTGTCTTGCCAGTTCAAATTACTTTGGAAATATGATTTAAATATTTTGCTTGCCGTATTTGCAAACCGTCTAGTTTCTCTTTGCTTACTTAATTCACACATACACTTAACACAGTTTCTACAATCATGGTAGATTGAGCCCCATCTTGTGGCAATTTGTACGTATTTTATTAATATGAATTTGAATGACTTACACCTAACCCCGCCCCTAAACCTACCCCTTACTGGGGTTTAGGCAAATCATATGATTTTGAGTGAGGTCGTACAAATTTGTACGAATTAGCACAAATTTGCCAACTCGTAAAAGACGAATAAAATACAAATCTTTACATGTACAGTACAGGCCAAAAGTTTGGACACACCTTCTCATTCAATGTGTTTTCTTTATTTTCATGACCATTT
>JAUMHE010023902.1:0-12520 GCA_032359235.1 Enteromius mattozi | reverse complement strand
GATATAGATATATATATTCACTTTTGATTGTTGACTTGTAGTAATTATAATTTATATTAAATTGCCTCTATTATGGATGTTTAAAAATGACCTATGTGTAAAAGAGCTAAGTTAATGAAAAAGATTTAAATCTAAATTGTCTCTCAAATGAAAGAGTCAACTCTGAATCATTGAATAGAGTCGTTTTTAAAAACGAATCCTGTCTTTTCGCATTGGTCTGAATGAAAATGCTAATTGATCCTTTGCCACTTGGTGTCACTTTTGGAGCAGTAAAAATATTGGTTTTCCCGGTAATGATGTTATACAAAGCATTACAAACACTTCTTTATCAGGTATTACAGACATGATGAAATGAAACCAGTCAGACCAAAGCAGATTTATGACCTTGTATGCATGTCAAACTGTTGTTGGGGACTCCCAAAATTAAAATACGAGCCTTTCTTTACCCATAATAGGAGCACTTTGAGTAAATATGAAAATAGTATATTTTAAAAATATATACAATTCAATAGTAGGCTAAATGAGTGTACATAATTTGATTATGAAATTTACAAAAGAATGCAACAGTGCCCGCTCACCTTTTCAGCAGCCTTGGCTCTGGAATTATTTGAATCATTATTATTTTTCTCATATACGGATTTTTAAAAAGTAATTTTCATATTTATAAGCCTTGAACCAAACCAACTATCTATGGGGTGAATCACAACATTAAAAACTTATAAACAGTTATTCCAAACTAAGTAAACAGTTTGGACACAAACCAAAGGTAGATGATAAGCATAAACGTGGACCAAGCATTTGAATGAAGCGGGTGAAATGAAAGCTTTTTATTATTTATCATGGTTTAGTAAAAGGATGAGTTGATTCCCAGACGTCAACACAGTGTTGGTCCAGATCTGGGCCGACACTGGTTACTGTCTGGCTTAAGACTAGTTCATTAATTTTATATACTTTAAATGTGTAACTTCTGTGTTTCTCATCGTTATTGGGTGCTTTAATAATATAACTATATGTTACTTCTTTGAGTGATTATGTAAACAAACTAGTGAATCCGTTTTTTAAAACAGTTTATAGAACTGCCCAAATGAACTAGTTCATGCAGAAGAATCAGACATTTCCATTTGCCTGAGGCTATGGAGTACAACGGTGTAAATAATGTTCAGTTTTTGCACGGACTAATTGTTTCGCTTCATAAGACCTTAATACTGTAATCATAACCCATGAATATTAATTTTGTGTTCCCTCATATGGTTTTTTAAAATTTACTTGAATTTTCTGAATCACCTAGGACCACATCTTCATGTTTTAAAAATCTTCTTTACAATTTTACTGAAGAAATAAAGAAAATTTTATTTTCGAGTGAAGTATAAAGTAGTTTAGTATTTGAGTGTCATTGAAAGGCACTAAAGAGATCCTTTTGCTGTGATTTTCTTGTTTTGATTTCTGAATAAATGTAGTTTTTCACCAGGAATTTCACAGTTACAACACGATTTTTTAAAAAGGAAGTAAATTAAATGAAAGGGATTTTTACTACTTATATTCTAAGAAAATGGAGAAATGACATGAATCTTTATTCCTCGCATTTTATGCTGCCCACACACTACATGATTTTAGCCAGTTTTTTTTTTTTTGCTTGCCGACAGTTAATGGAAATCGCCAACAAAAGCCCAAAATCATTTTAAATGTGTTCTATCATAATGTTAATTTTAATACTTATATACTGCCTTTTTTCAAATGATGCTCCTTGTCTTCAAATTTCTTCAGAATCTGATGGCCAATTCATCTCTAACTTCCCCTCCCCCACCATGTCTGTTTTGCCCAGCACCTAGATGTTCTTCAGCTCTCACCTGAGGGTAAGACATTTCGTGGTCTACCTTGCATCACATAGTCCATTATAGCAAGCATCCTGCCCTCGCAAGCCTCTTCCCCCAATCTAAACCAAAAATGGTCGTGGATGATGGCCACAGCTGCCAGACCCCATCTGGATCAAAACTCTCTTCATTCCTTGTACCTGGGAACAAACAGTGAAGGTCTTATGGCTCCTATATGACAGTTCCATACTAAAAATGAAAATTCATGTGCTCATCCATACATTATTCCAAACCTGTATGAATAAGAATATTGGAGCATGTTTTAGAAGAAAATACTATTTCAATCTTTATACTCACAATGTATTATTTGTGTTTATTTGTGTAATATATGATTGAAAATTGTTTCAAAGTAAATCCTACGCTGGTGTAGAAATAAATTTAGCTTTGACAAGTATAAGATTTATTTTCTTGTAAATATATATTCTTTATTTATTTACCACTTTAGATTTTTTTATTCTTACAATGGACACTATTGTTTCATCATATTTCAAATAATGTTTTGGTGTTTTTTTATGTGCATACATTAAAAGCCAGTAGGGTGACTTAGACATTCTTCATTATATCTACTACACTGTAAAACAATTCTGTTAAAATTTCCGGTGAAAAACCGGTAGCTGTGGTTGCTGGAATTCGACCATAAAAAAATTAAATACCGTAATTTCATTAACTGATATAATGTTAAAATACCAACCTATTAAAGTACTGAAATCTGTTTTGTACTTTTGAAAAACACTGATAAGCACCAAATGCAGGTGATGATGAGAAAGTCACATGATGAACCAAAGTCCAATGTCAATGTCAATAAACATTCGTTTAACAACATTACATGTAACATATACCCCTAATAAACATAACTGATAAGAAAAAAACTAAGAAGAAACAGTTATTTCAAAGAAAAAACATCAAATTCAAACAAAATTTGAAATGCAATGCAGTGAACTCTGGGAATGTCCGTTTACGGTTTTTACCTGTAAATATTACGATATTTAACATTAACCATTTAACAGGTTTTTACCATAGAATTTTTTACCGTCAAAATCACTGTAATTTTTTACAATGTACGAGTAAATGTTGACAGAAATTCAATTTTTGAATGAGAAAATCCCTATAATAGCTTGTACACATTTAACAGGACAATACATTAAATTACATATTTAAGGGTTAATAAATAATCAGCCAGTCGTAATCCCAAAATCTGACAGGTTTGCAGTTAAGTGTCCATTTAAATACTGTGAGAAGAGAGAGACTGAAGATAGTATACGTTAAATGTTATGATTGGCTGACCAGAATCAAGTATTACAAAGAATTGTGTAATAAAAAATGTATATGTGTTCACTGTTGTATCTATGGCAGATATTGGTAAAACTGCACTTGAATTTTATGGATTGCAATTGCAAATATCTAATCTTTCTCTGCATTGCCTGAACCCTCTGAGGCTCCAGTCGGGATGACATTGAATGGTGTCATGACATTTATACTTGGCCGAGGGCTTTTTTATATGGCCGTTTTTTGCGATTTGATTCTGCAGTATATTGTCTTCATATTCAGCTGTACCTTTGAAAATCCTCTGAGGGTGAACACACAGAATAAGTGCCCTGCTTAAAGGCATATAATTTTATTCTCTCATGCATATTCATTTGCTAAGCCTTTGAGCATAAAGATTTGTCACATTTAGATGCAGATTCTCTTTTCCATCACCAGCTATATGCTCTTTGCCCTGTAGGCATGGATGTGTTTTCTTTTTCTCTTTCTTTCTTTCTGTCTGTCTTTCTTTCTTTCTTTTCTTTCATTCTGCTTCCTTCCCTCATTTCTCTCAGAATTTCCTCTTTTATCCTCCGCTCTTTTCAGCCCCAGCCAGTTCTATTACAGGAGCCATTGTTCTTCTGAGTCTTTATTCCTCGTTTCTGAGGCTGGCCAGGTGAGGTGTCCATGTGTGTGTCGCCGGGGACCGTGTGTGTGCATCCATGCCTGGACACATGGCTTTGTCTTGTCCTGGCAGCCCTCTGCACACACCAGATGTTCACATACATTATCCTGCTCCTTGTGGGCCACAGATTCCAGGGGATGCTTTCCCTATTGTTCCAGCACCATTTACACCTATTTAACAATACGACTGCTTGGTTTTCCTCATTTTAAAGGGATTTTGTTTTCCTGCCTAAAAGGTCATTAGTTACAGCGATTAAAGCAGCTGCTCTCTGCAATAAATCAATTTGGTTTCTGGAAAATCATTGAGACAGATATAAAGCCTTCTGTTTGTTTTTGTTTGATGTTATCATGCTATATTAAGAAACCGTTTGGACACTCATTAAAAATCTGTGAAGTTCTTCTCCCTATCTTTTTTTCCTCCAACAAATCTGTATGTATCCTAATTAATGTGAAGATGATTATAAAAAGTTGTAAATTTTTTATGTAATTTTGACTATTTTGACTTTTAATGGTTATTAATTTCTCATTATAATTACACAGTATTTTTATATTGTAAAACTTAGTCATTACATAACTAAAGATACATACATACATATATATATATATATAGTTTTAATCTTATCTTTATATAATATATATAATAATTTCTGCAATCTTTTTGCTTAGTATTATATTTTTAGTGTTGTCAAACAATTAATCACATCCAAAATAAAAGTTTTAGTTTACATACTATATGTTTGTGTACTATGTATATTTATGACATATAGGCCTATATAAAATCACACACACACACACACACACACACACACACACACACACACATATATATATATAATAATTACAATTATTTGCATTTATAATATTTTTCTTGAATATATAACACAGTACATGCACATATATTACGTGAGCAAAAACTTTTATTTTGGATGCAATTAAACGTTTAACACCACATATTATATTATAATGTATTATAACGTATTATATTATTGTGAATAGCCACAGCCAGAGGGACCTTATTGTTTTTATGAAATGGACAGAAAATAAATATATTGACATTATATATCATAGAAACTTAAAAAGTAAATATATTAAGTTCCATTCTAATTCTACAAGATATATCTGACGCAACAGAAAAATTGTGGATAATAGCATTCCTGCACTTTTATAACCAATTCTTTAACAATATCTGTTTTATCTTGTTTTGTTTCTTTTCTTCCTTGTTTTTTGAGTATTAGACAATGCAGAAATCACAATGCAGCTGCTCTAGGCCTTGACACTTGACTCTCACTGCTGGATGCTGTGGAAATCCAGAGCAGAGCTTTTTTTTCTTCTTCATCTTCTTGAAACACAAACAGACAGACTGGCATCTGATGGTAAAATAGAATTATGGTTAGCTGTCTTTACGGTCCACCTCGGTCACTCGCCCCACATGCTCACTGGGAATGGAAACATACGGTAGAGCTCCTTGTGATGAGAGGGGAAATATTTTATTCAGATTTATTAATTCAAAACTGAAGCATGCCTGTCGATGGAGGGACAGTTCTTCTCAATCTGTCATCGTTGAAGTCACGCGCCTGACACCGCGATTCATTTGTCTTGTCGTCACTGACAGTCGGATTTTCCCACAGCACTCCCGCGAGGAGTCGCACAGGGATTTTAGAGACGGCATAAAGAAAGGGAGGGGGAATAAAAGACAACATACTGTGACAAGGAACAGCCATTTCATTAATGCAAATAAGCCTGAAAAATGCTAGGAACAGCACTGAAAATCCTGCATTTTCCATTCCTAACACTTTTTAAAGAGGAAGGAAGAAAAAGAAGTCTTGGCTATCATGGTCTAAAAAAATCTTGTTAAATAGACATATTTAAGGATAGAATAGTAAAGAATTGAACATGTCTGGTTTAAACTCCTATGGAGTTTCTTGACAGTTCTGTTACACATTAAACTACATTATTTAAAAAATAAATAAATAATGAAACAATTAATTAAAAAATGTGTGTTTACACAAGCTTTAAGATCTGAATCGGACTGGTTGCGTAAGATTGATCGGACTGATTCATTGATGCACTACAAAAACTGTCCCAAAAAGGCACCAACTCCAATTAATAAAAAATGACAGAATCCAAGTGTAGACTTCTGACCACATGCATATGCATTGAATTTAACTCTAATGTGAGCTTTGAGTATATTGAAAGATATTTGAAGTCATTTTGAGATAAGACCATAAGCGACCATGAGAACTGATGTGATGTATTGTAATATGTAAATTATAATTTGTTACAACCACTGTACATATTTTACAAGGTGGCTAATTCGTACGATTTGGTACGAATTACCTAGGCTCTCTTAACCCTGCCCCTAAACCTACCAGTCACTGGAGTTCACTAGGTCGTACGAATTCTTATGAAATATAATCACCTCATAAAATATCTACAAATTGCCATGAGATCGGGCTGCTATTTCTGTAAATTGATTGTGAGGCTGTGTTGGAAATAATGTTTAACATTTTAGTAAAAAAAGGCAATTCTCAACTTTTTAATAAAGATACGTTACATCCAGTCACATACATTCTAGCTTGGCTAAACATGTAGGTCGCTGTTAGTCCTGTTTATTTCTCTTTTTTTCAATTTCTCCTTCAATGTCTTTCTCATTCCCCAACCTCCCCCGGCCCAGCCCGCCCAGCCCCTGCTATTTGTAAGTTTGATTTGGAGCGCTGGGTCAGCACATAAACTCAGCCTGCTATCTGCCCACTGCTCTAAGTGGCCTTTTCGCATGGGAGACTGGGAGGTGCTGAGTGGCCTTCCAGTAGCATCTCTTGACATTTACAGTAGTGTTCTCTCTCTCTCTCTCTGTGTTCCTCCAGGCATCCACCCTGCAGCCGTAAATGAGAATGCTTTATGACAGGTCCCGCTCCCTTTTTCCTGTGGTCAGGAGCCATTGCGTGGTGTGTGTCCTCACAATGGCCTAGGAAACTGACAGGTTTGTGGAGGGATGCTCAGGAGAAACACTCAAAAAGAGACATTTAGATGAGTTAAACTTACCAGTAACCAACGTTTCAGCATTTTGCTATGGAAAACAGTCTTTTGCATATGATAATAGCAGGGTGACATTGTTCCTGCATTTGATTTAGTTGTTTTCTGTATTTATAACATGACTACTAAAGGTAATGACAGAAAAAACACACTTGTTCCTCAGAGATGTGATGTTAAGTGAACAGGTAGATTTCTTCTTATCCCCAAAGCTTTAGAAAAGCGCAAATTGCTGAATCAACCGCTGGCCTGTAACCCATTTAAAGCTCAATGAAAGTTTAATTCCTCTAGCCCCGTTTTAAGTCTTAAAGATGGAGAGGTTTTCAGCTTTGCACTTGATGCAGACTCAAGCTGTGTCCAGTTCTCTCTATTTCACACTGCCTTTTATACATGCTTGGGGGATACGACGCCCCAAACAACTGAATATTTCATCACAGCCTCCCCCTGAGAGATGTACTTGAAGCTTGCAGCACTGCAATGTCTTCTCAACCTGGTCCGCACTCACCGTGCAACAGTGATCAATAGACGTGTCATGAAGTGCTTTACTCAGCCTCTGTTACACTGTGGCATGACAGAGGTGATGAGAATCTAATGTCTTACTTAAAAATAATAAATGATTGATGCAGATTCAATCCCAGGATGGTTTTAACATGAAACACGAAGCTTCTAGAAATCCTTCACAATGTTGCAAGCAATAAAAAACACTTCTGTATTTTGTAACATGATAATTGTGCAACATGAGATCATAACCTTCAATCTTTCTGTTTTATCATTTTGTCTGTCCTCTGGCACCAAAGATTGTCAGAGGTGAAAATGACAAGGCAAACAAAATGGCTAATGTTTAATTCACTGAAGCTTATGGGTCAGTGTGTCATTAACTTTTCATTATTTTAGTAAAGTAAAACAAAACAAATTAATTTTTTTAATTATAATTTGACATTTAAGGTAAGTAGATAGATAATTAAAGATGTCATGTGGTGCAACATGATATTTATAAAAAATAAAAAGTTTTTTCTTGAAAAAAGTAATTAAAAATAATGAAATATGTACCCAAGGTGTATAGGAAAATATATTACCAATTTTTATTTAAAGGGTTAGTTCACCCAAAAATGAAAATTAACTTGTGTTTTACTCACCCTCAAGCCATAGGTGTATATGACTTTCTTCTTTCAGATGATTTCAATCGGAGTTATATTAAAAATTATCCTGGCACTTCTAAGCTCTATCATTGTAGTGGCTGGTGTTTCCCTTTTAACAGTTCAAAACACGTTAAATAAAGTGTGTTTTTCTCACTTCCACTGACTGTGGTCGCGGAAAACGTACAGGCAGATAACTTAAGACATATGCGTCGCACGCATGCCTCTGGGAAAGGAAGGAGCAAAGAAATACCAGTATCCTTTTGGCTTATATTTAAATCCTTTCTTCACAGATCCTTGTTTTGTGCTTCTAATTTGTTTCGTTTGTCACTAATCATGCAACGCCGACGTCTTACGTAAACTGACTGAACTGCTTTTGTGTGTGACAAATAGCGGAAGTTATAGAATAGCGTTTATTACCCCCGGAGCCGTGTGAGACACGTTTTATAACCTGTGCATGCACTTTATTTAATGTGTTTTGGACTATTAAAGGAAAACACCTGCCCCCTACAAGGATAGAGCTTAGAAGTGGCAGGAAAATATTTAATATAACTCTGATTAGTTTCGTCAGAAAGAATAATCATCTATTTTGAATCTTTTAAAACTATTTTTCTGTCCTGTCTTAACCTCCTCATCGGAGCGCTCTGTTTGAATAGGCGTTTGTAGACTCGGAAGTAAATGCCAACTGCAATGATTGGCTAATAGCTGTGTATGTTTGACAGGCTACATCGTTCACAGATGGACGCTGCAGTGTTTTAGATTAAAAACGCATAAATGCTCATATCAAATAATCTGTTTAACAGATAAAGCAATAGTGACAACGTAATAAAAACAGTTACTCATGCTTGTGTAGTGCGACATTACTGTCGTATTAGCATCATCTTTCAGTTTCAATCTTTCTGAAAATCCTGCATCTAATTGTGCCTTGTTTGTAAACGAATCTGCGGTAAGGTGAAGTGAACAAAGGACCAAATTCTTACTGATGCAGTCTGGAGCTTCATTAAAAATAAAGTTCAGAAAGTTCATCTTCCCTAACATTTGGATCAGAAGAAAGGCAATGCAAAGACTGGCACTGGACAGCATCCTGTTATCTTCTGGGCCATCTTTATCATTTGGTTTCTGTAGACCTGCATTTGCTTCTCATTATTTACACTACATGTGTGAATCGGTGGGCGGGGCTAAACAGGCAGTAATGTCGAACTTCTTCTGTAGAGGTGGTGCTTTATATCATAAAGTGGTACATTCCAAAAACTTGTTTTGGAAGACTTCTTTCAATATAAGCTGTTTTTAGACTAACAAGAAAATTTGGGGTTCTGAAACTTGAACAGGATGTGTTTATAGTACAATGACCTCTTATATGTCAGAAGATCAGTGGAATTTTGGATTCTCATGTCATTAACCCTTTAAAATTCTACAAGTCTTTCAAAACCCCAAGTCCACATAAATCTAAGAAGTACATTTCTAAGTGTTTTACACTGTAGATTTTTTTCAATTTTCGTTTTATTTTTTTAATCGTGGATGCTCTTATTTTTCATTGACCCAACTAGTCAGCCTCATACAGCACAACCATTTAAAACTATTTAAATGTTTCCAAAGCTTTGAAAAAGTCGAATGTGCTTGATATAAGTGAGAGTATGCAGATCACACGTTATTAGAGAGGACAATTTAGATGAGCTGGCATAAATATGAATGAAACGAGTGAGCTAGAAAAGTGTTCAGCAGCAGCACAATGTGCTCCTCTCACCGCTGGGAATACAGAACTGCTGATTGGTAGGGAAAACCGAACTACTCTAAATTCAAACCACAAGAGTTCAAGCGTCTACAAGAGAATGTCAAATATCTGTAAGTGTGTTATTTGCTGCGTGAAGCTCATTGTAAATTCAGACTGGGCATCAGTTTTTTAATGTGCGGGCAATTTCTGACACTGCTAGAATGACCGGAAAATGTTCAGATATGGCAAACTGTATCAAAAAGGCTAATATTCAAGCCTGATGTCGCATTTTTCTTCATTAATAAGAGATGCTCATACTGTTTACGCAGCAGTTTCATTTTTGCAATGTTTCTACTGAAATTTCTGGACAAGTAAACAAGCAGCCAACTGTTTGAGTCGATGCTTAGTGCAAAAACACTATTCTTTCCCGTTTGGTTTGGAAGATGTTTTGACATTGAGCTGTGTGGTTATAGTACACGATGCTTTAGAGTCTTTTCTGGCTGTAGGCTATAGCTGTGAAGAGGTCAGACAATCACTGAGGTCTGGTTCCACAGAGGAAGGTCACTTAGCCTATACATCTGTTCCAGCTCAGCAGTCTTCAGATACTATCACAGCAGCAGGGCCAATTCCTTTTATCATTAACTAGTTCCTCCTCTTCTTCAACTAATGAGAAATCTGATGGATCGATTTAACTTCTACTGTGGTGTAAAAAATGTCTTTTACCAAGAGTAGAGTTCACATTTTGCCGTCTTCCACAAAGGAACATGAATTTGATGTGATGATCTCATCATGCCAATTTGTAACTATTTTACGTTTTGGCAAATTTTTGACTAACTTGTAGGAATTTGTACCATTTGCATGTTTTTATGTGATCTGCTTATGCACCACTGACAGCTACGTTTAAATGAATGTTTTTTGTTTTTTTTTTCTAAAAATCTTACATTTGCGCATTAATTAGTAAAAAATGATACTTAAACACCACCTCAAATAATAGCAATGTTTTCTCATAATATTGGGTAGGTAAGTTTTCTCAGTAAAACCCGGCCAATTGCTACTCAAAACTAGCCCAATCGCTTTTTCTGATAAAATTCTGTTCCGATGGGGCAAAAAACATATTTTTTTTGGTGGGGTTCCCTGCAAGCAAGCAGTTCTTTCTTTTAGTGCAGCAATGTTTTGGTGCTACTTATGAACCACTATTACTGGTTCAGAGCTAGTGCTTTGGGTGCCAAAAAACAAAGAACCGATTTTGAAACTAGGCTCTGGCTCTGATCAACTGCACTGATGGAAAAGGGGTATGATGAAAGTCGCATTTCCAGAGCTAAATATTACGTTATATAGTCCAATTCTGCAGGTAAAACCACGGACTTAGCAAGACTGGATAGGATGCTACTTGTGAATTACCATATAGTTTTATCCTTATTACCATTAGTAAATTAAGTAAATTAAATAGTACATTTAGCATTTAAAATTTTTCTGTCTTTGCTGTTAAGTGTTTTCTGCTTAACTATTTATCATTTGCCCATTTGTATTTTATGGTTTGGTGAACTGGTAGCTAGTTTGTATGACTTTAGACAGTCTAAATATTCATATGATCAGCTTGTACACCCCACAGATGGTTATGTTGAGGAGTGGACTTTCATAATATTTTACAAATTCTTACATTTTATGTATTTATATGCATTTATACAATGTGAAATAATAATAATAAAATAAAAATACACACGAAATCACCACATTGTAAAGTAATTAAGGATATTGGTTGGTTGTTCCTAATGGTAAAAAGGACAGAACTAGGCTAGAATATTAATAATTACATTTAGTGTTTTTTTTATTTATTTTTTTTTATCTATCTTTGTTGGCATTTTTTTTCTTAATAAACTCTTTATTGTCCAGTAGTAACCATTTTACTATTGGTGAAATGTTGTCTAATTTGTATGAGTTCACACTATCTTATTTACCCCCCCCCCCCCCCTTTTTTTTTCCTTTCTTACCTTTTATGTATGAACTGGTATGATGTGATTTGTAAATCTATTAACTAGTTGTTTATTAGCATGCATATTACTAGCATGTCAGCTGTATATTTGTACTTAATTTATAAAGCACATATTAATGTCAAGCATGACCATATTTTAGATTCCTTAATCCCATACCTAAACTTACCAACTAACTACTAAAATTGTAAGTTTGTTTTCATTCTTTTATCTATTTATATTTTGCACTTGTTTTCTGTCTTTGGATGGTAAAAGTTTTTGTTTAATAAACCATTTATCATTGCAGTCATACATGAATATAATACATGAGCTCTGAATATAGTCATAATGCATTGAGTGATTTCTACATTATCCTTCACATATCTTTTTTGCTCTGAAATTGATGATATTGTATGCAATAAAAAGTTGCGATATTACCTATACGACCAGTATATGTCAGCAATCACCTCCTAAGTAGGACAGGTTAAAGTGGTGTCGTTTCTCATAAGGAACATAATGAAAGGTGACACACCTCATATGTTGAGCACGGGGCTGAGACATCACATGAATAGTTGGAGTAGTGCTTCTGGAATATTTGCTCCAGTGATGGGTACTCAGGCATCAGAAATGGCCTCTTTAACACTCTCTTTATTGGTCCTTTTCCCAGCACCTGCAGCCAGAGCGTGACATTTCTGCCACATTCTGAGCTCCATGTCAATAGCCAGAGAATTTAATACCGTTAAATAGACCACATGGCTGAGCAAACTGCCTGTCTGATCATTTTTCCGAGACACATTGAGTGGTGATGGTGGAAGAGGAATATATATATATATATATATATATATATATATATATATATATATATATATATATATA
>JAUMHE010023901.1:0-12526 GCA_032359235.1 Enteromius mattozi | reverse complement strand
GGAAGCAGCTCTTTTAATAGTTTAGATGGAATAGGGTCTAACATACATGTTGTTGGTTTAGATGATTTAACAAGTTCTTCTAACAATTCTTCCTTTCCTATGGTAGAGAATGAGTGGAATTTTTCCCTGTGGGATCTACAGTGATACATCTATCTGTTGCGATACTGTAGCTGACAGCTGCAGTTTCTATTTTATCTCTAAAAGTATTAATCTTGGAAGTAAAATATTGCATAAAGTCATTACTTTAAGAGAGATAAACTATACATGTGGCATGACGTGCAAACATCAAGAGAAGGAGAAGTCGAGATTGATGGATTATTCACTTACCACTGTTGTTTGATAAACTTGTGAAAAACGGAGCGAAACGAGAAATGCAACGGAGCGAATAATAAATTAAATGGAGCGAGAAAAAATAAAAGGAGACAATAATAGAAAACAATAATATCCGCAAGTGTAACACGAGTAAAGACGCGAATGACAAGCTTAACCGGCAAATGAATGCCAACGAGCTGCACTCGCGAGTGATCAACAATCAAATATGTTTGATATATACTATAGGAAATATTGAGATAGTTAAGTTATATATTATCACTTTAAACAACAGAGAGTGATAGACAGAAATACAAAGCTACGTATCCGAGCTACAAACACTCAACAAACTCTCAACAGAGCAGCAGGCAGCAGTGTGCAACAGTACTGTGACAATAAAAAGGATTAACTGAGAATATTGTCACACATTTATTTTATAATATTGATGTAGAACAAAACATCCAAAAATGTTATCAATGTTAAATTAAAAAAAATATTTGAGTGCAACTACAGCTTAAAAGTGTCTGGTTCAAAATGCAAAACATTGAGATTATGTAAAAATAAATAAATACTTCACTTTCAAATTCACCCTGTAGATTTCAGCATATTTCTGTTGCCAGGAGACTGAATTTCTTCTAGAAGATAAAAAAAACCACTAGTTTTTTACCATGTGTATTTGTTGGTGCCGATAGCCGAGTGGGCCAGAGTGCTGACATATAAAGCTATTGCGTTTCAAATGTCCTGAGTTCAAATTCTGTCTCAAGGACCTTTCTTGACCCTGCCCTCTCTCTTTCCCACTTTGCTTCCTGTCTGCTCTACACTGTAATATCATTATAAAGGCAACAACAAAAAAAAAGTTATGTGTATTTTTGCGACTTTGGCGCCCCCTACAGTCAGGTGTGAAATTCACTGTTGTAAATAACACCACTGTCATAATTATAGTGTATAGCTGTACACACATTTGTTAGTGCTTTAAAGATTTTTTTTGCTGAATTTCACACCAAAATTACATACTCAAGGGAAAGAAACAGAAGCCATTTGCCTTATTAGAACTCAGTAAAAGATGACTCAGAATTATTTTGAAACCGATATTTTAAGGTAAAAGAAACTGCAGAGTTGCTTTAAGTGAGAAATTATGTTCCAGTTATCTGAAGACAAGTACATGGGCACCAACCTCTGGCCATGATAAGAACCGAAAAGTTACAAAACAAACCAACAGACTTCAACCAATTAATAACCCTTAAAATATTGCAGATAATAATTGTTAATATCCTTCATTTATATGTGATACATTTGTATTATTTTTAACAACCAAGACTGCAAATTCACATCCTCTTGTGAAAAATTTAGAGAGATAGACTTTAACAAGAGTCCCTGGAATACAACACTAAAACTTTCAGTGTTGCCATATAAACATCATAATTATTAAATGTATTTAGTTATAATAATCTGATTTTTTAAGGTTATCAATATGTCTGGTTAACACTGTGTAAATTGGAAAGTGTCTTTTTTGAGGCTATCTCAAGGTCTCCGAAACAACTTGCCTTTGAAAAACTCAAATGGTAAATATCAGTCACTCTTCAATGTCCACAATGTATACAGTACTCTCATAATCATGGTCCACTAATATTCTGAAAGTTTTAATGCCCAAATACAAGTTTGCCTTCATCCTTATTATAGGTACAGTTTACGGTCAGCATTTCCGGCCCACTGTTCCTTACAGCATGAATGATGTATGTAGTGTAAATATGTTTTTGCAGCTAATAATGGAAACTAGAAATTATTGCCACCGCAAAATGCTAATTGTTGACAATATAGTCAAGGCCAAAGGTTTGCAAAACACCCTTAAATATGAACTGATACGGTACCTCTCTGTGAGTGTCAAAATATGAGCATTTAAGTGCAAGCTTAATTTGCGTAATTAAAAAAAAATCTGCACTGGATGCAGATGAGTCATATAATGGAATAATGTGCAATTATTATTAATTCATCTACTTAAATAAATTCTTGATAGTTTGATTTTTTTAGCCTTGTTGCAAACATTTATCCATGACTCTATATGGCGAATTGCCATTAAGCTGTAATTCATCACCTACACAATGACATTTACATTACGCTTATGCTAAATAACTAAACGGCCAGCTAAAAACAAATTCTCGCATTAAATATCTAAGCCTTAACAATTGTTATTTTGTAGAAGCAACATAAATTCACTGATCTGGATTCTATCTAGGTTGCTTATGTGTGCACTATTGAAACTACATAACATCTCATCTACACTACAGCTCAATAGAGGAACACATTCTTGAGGGCATTCGGTCTCCACACTTCAAAAGTAGCATGTGATCTGAATCACACAATGGTGGATAATTCATGGATATCATACAGTTGACCTGAAACAGGGTATAAATCAGCTTTGAGGAATAATCTTTTCCCTGATGAAGTGTTACATTCTCCAGATCATCATCTGTCACTGTCACATTTATAAAGTGCCTCCATCTATTGTGCTTTGAACATTTTTTCATGCAATGTGAATTTTCCCTGCTAAAATACAGGTGTCTCAATGCCCCCATTAATACACAACAAATTAAGATACATATATATGTATATACACACATATGGGTGCCTTGGAATCTGCATATTCCACATTTGGGAAACATTGTTAAGCAGCTTTCCTAATACAAGATGACTTGGAATGGCAAAGGTGGTCCTGGTATGGAAGAGAGGCTTCAAAAGATGGCAGGGCACTGACTCCAGTCCTGTCTGTCTTTGGCTTCCCAGTAGCCTCCTTTATACACGTAGCTGCTCTCACCTGTCTCTGTATCAGTTCTTTTCTCAAACCACAAGGGCTGGTAGCTCCCGGCCTCCTTACCTGTCAAATTCAGGACAAAATATCACCAGTGACTTTTCTATTTTCCTACTGTATACTGCGCACTAGGTATATGAAACAATCAGTGTGTGAGGCTGTGTCTTACCCTCTACTAGTGCGAGATTGGCCTGCGCCTCTCTTTTCCTTCTCTCCAGTCTCTGACGCTCCTCCAGACGCTGTTTCTCAGCGTTCGCTTCGTCCCACAAGCCTGCCTCCATCAGCTGTTGGTCGGGTCGTAGGCGGCTGTCAGTAGGGGCCACGCCATCCTCCAACTCATTCAGAGTCAAAGCCAAAGAAGAGAAGTAATGCATGTTCTCTGCATTCTCACTGGAATTATAGAAGAAAAAAGAGAGTAGAAATTTACTGAAAAAAAAGAAAAGATAAATATATCAGGGCTCAATAAATTATAAAATAAGGACCACCACAACTATAAGTTAAACAGTAGTAAATGCAGTGCACTGAGCCAGTTTCATAGCACATGTTTTTTCAAATATATTTTGATAATATATTTTCATTGTGATGGTTGAACAAATTAAATTTAGGGAGCATATGTAAACAATATGGTCAAAATTTTTAGCCTTGTATTTAAGTATTTAAATAAAGAAAATATAAATAGAGAGATAGATAAACATATGATAGACAGGGAGCCAGCCAGTAAGACAGACAGACAGTCAGACAGAAGGACAGACAGACAGACGGACAGACAGATAAGACAGAAAGCCAGACTGAAGGACAGACAGACAAATAGGCAGAAGACTGGAAATGTTTGGAGATTTTTTCAGTTTTTAATAAAATGAAAACTAAAAGAATTTCAAATCACATGAATCAATATTTTATTCACAATAGAACAAAGATAACATAACATTTACAATTTTATGCAATTTTTAGAAATTTATAAATTACTCCTCTTCTTTTCAAAACAGTTTGAAGAAGTCTGAGCTCGGTGGTTATGATTTCTGGAGTTATGGTGTTGGAATTTAGACCCATTCTTTCCTGATCTAGATTTCCAGCTGCTGAAGAGTTTGTGGTCGTCTTTGACTTATTTTTCATTTAATGATACTCCAAATGTTCTCTATAGGTGAAAGACGAACGGGCGAGATGTCATTGACGGGTGAGACCAGGAAGCTTAAAAGCACGTGTGGAGATACCGGCGTCAGCCTTCTGTCATTCAGTAAGTATTCTCTGTGTGTCTGTCTCATTTCATGTCCATGAGACTTATTCATTGTTGTCTCTCCCTTACAATTAAAACGTTTCAGGCAGAGCCACGGCTGCACTCGCGGGGATTGTCGAGGGATCTGATGGAGGAGTTTGAGATGGCTTAAAATCTCTCTTCTCTCATTTCAGAGCTTGTCCGCACCCTCAATCTCCCCGGTATGAGGAGTAAGGCATTGCCACGGGTTGAATAGACACTCGCGAACTCTCTATCACCCGGTGCGACTTTGCTTTGAAGGCTCCGTCTTTGCCCCGAAGACATTATGTCATTGGGGTATGGGTACTCTGGAGCAGGTCATGCTGGTATGTGTCTGCATACTACCGCATATATACTGGCCCTCGACGAGTATTAGCTCCTCATATCGGGAGGCTCATAAGGAGAGCATCCCTTGGCATCCACTGCATCACACGGTGCCCGTCTCCACCCAGTGCCTTCGGCGTCCCCCCTGCGCATGATCAAGGTCTCCCAATGCTGTGTGCGAGCCTTGGGCATGTGGAGGAACCCGACCGATGTGTCCCTCACTGGTTGGGGAGCAGTCATGAGTGGCCGCAATCTGTGAAGTGGTCACCATCTCACATGGCACAGCAACTGCCTGGAGATTCTAACTGTGTTTCTAGCATTGAAATGTTTTCTCCCAGACCTGAGATACCGTCACATGTTGGTGCGTACCGACAACACAACCACTCACCGCTGACTGGACGAGACATCTGTCAATCAAGGAATACAGGAAGAACAGCAGACTAGCGGTAGAAAGATGTGTGTTAAATCTCGAACAGCACTGACGGTTCTTTCACACTAGCACTTTTGGTGCGCACCCGGGTTCTGGTGTTACAGTTCGGTTCCTTTGGATGATGAACGTTGTTTTCAGACCTCGCGTGCGCACCCACAAACCATACCAGAGTGTAAAGGTTCGTGCCTGCTAGTGTATGACTGTACGCACTGTACGAGCACTCAGACTGACCTGAGATTTGCCCCGTAAACATTTAAGCAGTAAAGTTTAGGCCCGTGTGTCCTGTATTTCTGACTACTGAACCAACCATGGCATTACTATTTATGAATTTATATTTTTTATGCCAAAGGAAACAAATAATAATAACAAATAATATGCAAGTGATGACGCTGGCGCCTCCATGTCCTGCAGAGCACGCTTCAGCTTCTGTTGGATGCGTCTACAGCGCACGTTTTCTGAATTGTTATTTTGTTTTTTAGATTTGCATTTGCAATTTGTTATTTTGTTTTCAGAATTGTTCTTTTGTTTATTAGATTTGCATTTGCGTTTGTAATTTGTTATTTTGTTTTCAGAATTGTGATTTGTTTTGCACCTCTCGGCCACCATAGGTTAGTCTACTACTCGTAGCACCGTTCTGACCAGGCCAAATATGGCTCCTGGACCTGATATCCTCCCATGACAGATCTCCATGGGAGATACCGGTCAGGAGGGACCTCCTCTCACAGGCAGGGGGCACCATTGTGCACCTTCGCCCAGAGATATGAAGACTGTGGGTATGGCCCCTGAGGGGGGTGCAACTCATGGCTTCCGGAAAGTGTATGCCCTGAAGTGGAAGTTTTCACTTCATGGTGCAGAGTTCAGTCACTTTATTTATATAGCGCTTTTAACAATACAGGTTGTAGCAAAGCACTGAACAGTATCAAATAGGAGAAGTGAGAGTGATAGTGATGAATAATGATGAGATTAACACTCAATTTTTATTAAATGCAGAGACGTCTCTGTAATCAAATCGACAATAATCACTAGAAATTAGTTAAGCAAGCCATAGTCGACAGCGGCAAGGAACCAAAACCCCATCCATGAGAGAATGGAGAGAAAAAAAAACCTTGGGAGAAACCAGGCTCAGTTGGGAGTGCAGTTCTCCTCTGGCCAGTTCTCTTGTTCTGGTCTCCGATGAAGGTCATCTCTTTGTGCTGATACACCATCTGATCTGGATACGTACTGAGAAACAGAATAAGAGAGTAATATTAGCGTAGATGCCATTCTTTTTATGATGCAATGAGTCCATCGTGTGGTTTTATGATGTAATGAGTACAACATAGTGTGTTAAGGAGAGTGTTCCTAGTTCCGGCTGATCTAATTAATGCAGCCTAAAATCCTTTAATGGATATGACTAATAGATGTGTATTAGTGTGTTATGTGTAAGCCAGGGTAAAGAGATGTCTTTAATCTAGATTTAAAAGTTCACCAGCAAGACCCTGTTACCCGTCCAGTTGGTACAGTTCTGGAGTACTTACCTAGATTCTCTGCAGTAGTGTCCCTCTTTACACTGATGTGCATGTGGTAGCATTATCGGCTTACCACTCACTGTTTGATGAAAGACAGTGGACAAACATCCCCTGGCGATACGCTTCCTCCACAGACCAGGCAAAGCTTAATTGTATGTGTCCAGTGTGAGCACTGGGCACATACATCCACAGAGCTGCTGTGGAGGAGGTCGGACCAACTGTTGGTTTGCTCCGGTCCTCCAAAAAGGGGTCTTTTAGCAGGTGGATTGTGGACGCCATCACCACTTCCATGAGTCCTTTGGTCTCCCCTCACGATGGGAGTCAAGGCTCACTCAACTCGGAGTGTGGCAGCCTCTAAGGCCTTCCTTGCAAGTGTCTCGTTCAAGACATCTGCAGGGCTCCTGGCTGGTCTACGCCTTTGACCTTTGTTAGGTTTTAAGGCCTGGACCTTGGAGCCACTCCGGGCCCTGTAGTCCTCTTGCCTTAGCTGTGCAGCATCCACACTAGGCAGGGACTTGTGAAGCGTGGGTATCTCGTTCCCATACGCCATTCAACGCAGCTCGAAGTTCTTGAAGAGGAACGTCTCCAGGTTACGTATGTAACCATGGTTCCTCGAGGGAACAAGACGCTGCATCTTCTGCCACACTCCTGGTGTCCCTGCTGGCGCTTGCGAAGCCGGTATCTCCACACGTGGTTTTAAGCTTCCTGGTCTCTGATATCACCTGCCTATGATGTCTCGCCGGTCTGTTGGACAGATTACACAGCAGATTCAGAGCATGGTCACATTGGAGGTGTTCCCATTACGCCGTTCGACGCAGCGTCTCATTCCCTGGAGGAACCATGGTTACATACATAACCTGGAGATGTTTTTAAAGTATTTCACATCTTTTTATGCACTCTTTCACTTTGTTACCCCCATGCAATCTTTTTTAAGACCTGTAACAGGCATTCAATTTGAAATGAGCTCATTTAGTGGATAAAAGTGTAAAATTTCTCAGTTTAAACACTTGTTATGTTCTCTATGTTCTATTGTGAATAAAATATTGACTCATGTTACTTGAAAATCTTTTAGTTTAAATTTATTTCCAATTTAAAAAAACGTACCAACATTTCTGGAATTTGGGTTGTAGATAGATAGATAGATAGATAGATAGGTTGACTCTTACGGCAGAGGGTATTTCTTCCACAGTAGTTTTGGTGGTAGAGTCTGATAGACAGTTTTCTGTTTGCCCTCAGATCCTCCACAGCCGTGGCTGCTCTCTATGATCTTTGCACTTTCCATTTTATCATCCCACGTTCCAGAGAGAATGTAATGGGCACAGCTTTCGCCGTCCATGACAACGCCTGTTACCTGTAGACAGAGGAGGACATACGCACAAGAACACTCCTGCGGTTACACTCATTACCCAGCAGAGGGCATCAGCACACAGCCTCACATTTCACATGCTGGAAAATTATTAACTGAAGGTGGTTGATACACTGACTGACCTTACGGGGAACATCCCTGGAAAAATAGCTGTATGGGGAGAATTTGAGGTGGCATTTGTCCTTGTTCCTGTGGTTAATGATTATAATGTCCCCAGACTGCATCAGGACAAAGAGTCAAATGTTAATAACAATGATAGAGCTGAAGTGATGAAGACCAGGTGTTTGGATTAGAGTTAAGTAACATGAATTGAACATTTGTTAAGAAAGTCAATATGATCTATTCTGATTTCATGCCTTGATGGTCAATTAATTTTAACTGAATTCCCCACTGACTCAATCTAGAGCTGTGTTATTGTTCCCTTTTTCCTCTTCAGTGGAGAAGAACAGTGACAATGGTGACTTTTCTCTAACACATGGAGTGCTGAAGATGAGTAATGCCTCACCACGTGGGAGGACTCAAACCATACATTTAAAAAAATGAAAATTCTGTCATCATTTAAGCACCCTCATGTTGCTGCAAACTTTTTTTGTTCTCCTTCTGTCAAATCTGATGTAACACATCAACTGATTTTAAACACCATAATAAAGATTTAGTAAATAATGATTTCAACTTCAACATGTTTCTCAAACAAATTTATCATACAGCTTCAAAAGACTTAATATAGTTTAACACTTTATTTCGATAGTCCACTTTAGACATTAACAGTAAGTAACTTTGCAACTTGTCAACTAGCAGACATTCAGACACATGCACAGGTAGGGCTCAACAGTGTGCAGAGCACATGCCCTTTTTCCCTTAAACTCCGAGGTGCCCTTTTTTGGTGGTGGTGTTTTTTATTTCCTTCAATAAATTAATGCCAGTAATCACCCTTTGCGTCTGTTTATCTCTTTTCCATATACAAACATTTAGCCAACGAAACATTTTAAATAGAGTTAAATTTTGAACTAAAAAATTATTGGATCCACTAAACTGTCAGTACACCTCATAAATTCGCCCCCTCTATCTTGCGCCACAGAACGCAGTGTTGCCAAGTCCGCGGGATGTTTTTCATGTCCATGAGTTGAAGAGACCTAACTTTTAACGGGAGACACCTCGAAATGCGATTAGACTAGTTTTGGTCTAGTTTGAGTAGCAATTGGGCAGGTTTTGTTGTGAAAACCTGGAAACCTTGCACAGCTGCTGAACGAA
Organism: Enteromius mattozi; assembly: GCA_032359235.1. Taxonomy (NCBI): domain Eukaryota; kingdom Metazoa; phylum Chordata; class Actinopteri; order Cypriniformes; family Cyprinidae; genus Enteromius; species Enteromius mattozi. The sequence goes on along the minus strand of JAUMHE010023901.1, from coordinate 3,280 downwards.
CTTAGTCTTGTAACGGTAAATATATAAGTACAGCGTTTCTATAAAGGCTCATATTTTATGCATTTGAGATCTGAGACAGGTGCGACCCAAGAGAGAGGGCACTTAAGTGATCCTCGTCACCTATTAGGTGACACCTAACAAGCTAGGTAAAATCAAAGTCATGTCACTCGGCGGCCATCTTTGAAACGCCTCTAGGGCATCCAAGTGCAGCTCCTATCTCTTTGAATGGGGAAACATCAAATTCTCCAAAACTGTTCACTAAGCTTACGATTCAATTTCATATTTGAAATCACTAATGAAATCTGACAACAACTGTGCAATAAATGTTGTTTCTTTTGCTCAAATACCAGCATAAAAAGCTTATTTCTCAGACGAGATCAGTCAGTGCGCATGTCTCAGAATGCTAAATGATTCTATAGCAACCAGAACTTCTAATTGACACGTTGATGCGCTGACTTTACAGATTGACAATTGGGTATTTTATTTAGAAGGCAGGGCTTCCTGTGATTGATCAGCCATATTAAGCGTTGCATTTTCCCCCATTCAAAACTATACAAGTGACACGTCTTGGGTTTTCTATAGTCTTTGGTAAAATATATTTCTGAGAAATGTCTTCTTTGATTTATGATTGCTGATACACTTAGTTTGTTAACATTTAAATACATAATGTCATTGGATGGTTAATGTTTATGCTGTTAATATGCACATATTAATGCACGTAGCTAGCTATTTTTTTAATCTAGCTCGTCGTCACATATAAAAATGCAGTAAAACATGGTGTTACTACAGTAATGTTGTAGGAACTAAAAAAAATATATTTCTGAAACAGATCGCTGTAATCTATTGTTTTACAATGCAGAAAGTATTAGGAGGGGAGAGGCACAATTCAAACTTTTCACTGCACCTGTACTTTTCACAATATTTCATTATTTCACTGCTGGCTTACTTTAAAAGTTTAGCGAATAAGGAACCTTCAAGCGACCAACATTCCTGGTCCTCCACAGTATCAAGTTTTTGCCAGGTTTGTGGATGTTTGTTAGATATGCTATGGTTTCTTATAAGCTCCTATTGTGACTGGAATTGTGTTGGACATAATTATTTAAATTATATTTCAAAATAGTGACTCATTGCTTTACCTTCCCCTCTTCTCAATGACATACATAAACATGATAATCAAATAATACAAATTAGCTTACCAAAACAGAATAGTAAAAATTTTTTTCCAAAAAGTAAAATATAAAAAAAAGCAAATGCAAAATATATGTAAATATAAAAATAAAAGGAAAAATAATTGGTTGTAATAAATAAAATAACTGGTTTATAGAATGTAAGCCATTTTATCACTTAATAATAACTTTTTTTTATTTTATTTTGGAGTCATTTTACCTATTCTCTTTTATTAAATAGAAAACAAATAATAATAACCAGGATATTCTTTACAAATTTTATTGTATCATAGATGTAGAAGGACGGGACTAAAGGCCCACCTTTAGAAAAAAATATGCTATTCACTGTGCCTAAAATCTATAATTGCAGAAAAAATGTATAAATTGAATTGAACATTAACGGAACAACAGATTTTGTGTTTATTTTTTCTTATATCTTAGAAATGTATGAGGTGGCAAGAGGGGCCTTTTACCCCACATATGGGGTAAAAGGCTCACCAGCATGGGGTAAAAGGCCCACAGTATTGATACAATTACTTCAGCTAAAATAATGATTTTTAAATAACGTCTAAGTTTGTTATGATCTGGTTTTTGAACTCTGCCCCATCACCACAAACTCTCAGACTATTAAACGGACTCAATATCCCATCATGCACCACTCACTCACACCTGTCTGCCATTTCTAATTACACTAACAGCTGCAGCCCATCACCACACCCACTCAGTTTCACCCTTCAACTAATCGCGAAGTATTGATTTGCTCTGGCCATCAATTCCTCTCCCGTGTGTGCTCTCTGTGTTTTGACTTTGGACTGTTCTTCTGGATTGTTACCCTGTCTGCCTCGGCTGCATTCATTACAAAGTTAATACTTGTTCAAAACAATCACTTCAGTAAAGTTTGTACAATTTTCTGTTTATTTTGAAAAATAAAAGTATTGTTTTTCGTTCAATAGCTAAATATAGGCTACTTTCATTAAAATATGTTAATATAAAAAATATAGTTTAAAAGGTTACACTTTATTTCGATAGTCCATTTAGACATTCTACTAACTATAAATAAATTTGTAACTACATGTGAACTGCATGTCAACTAATTCTCGTTAATTCACAACTACATGTCTACTAACTCTCAGTGACGACTGTTAGGGTAGGTTTAGGGTTAGTAGAATAAGTTGACATTAGTTTCTGATAGTCAGTATGTAGTATGTTGTGTACTCATCAAAGTAAAGTGTTAGAAGATATTAAGCAGACAGTCCACTAATACTCTAATAACTGCTAGTTGAGACGTAGTTGCAAAGTTACTTACTGTTAGTCGAATATCTAAAGTGGACCATCAAAATAAAGTGTTACCTTTTAAAATATTCATTCTCATTTTCTACTTAAATCTACAACATTTTAATATAACATTTTAATATCAAAGGCACCTTTACACTCTGTGGTGCCTTTAGCCCCGTTGTACCCTATTAATTGATTTTAAATTTTTTAATGGAATGTATAATATAAACACATAACAACTATGACTATGAAAGACTATGAAACCGGGCACGTACTTGATCTATCCATAGTTTGCCCACGATTATATTGTGCACAGTGGAAGTCACCTTACTCCACACATAATGATTCCCACTGGCATGGAACTTCAGGTGAATGTTGCCTGCAGAGAGCAAAGAGAGGCACTATTAGCAAATAATGGCATATGAAAGACAAACATAAAAGAAATAAAAGCTGATTCACTCTAAAAATATCTCAAAGCTGCAGGGAGACCTGCAATAAACATCAGTAAAAAAGGCTCTATATAAATAGAAACCATCTGTCAAATGGAATTTTCCTTTGAAGTAGCATTTACAGCAGCACATCCATACAGACACTGCATATGTCCAAAGTGAATCTGGTTAACCAGTGTTGTTTTTAATACTAGCCCATTGTGTTTTCAAATTTTACTGAATGCTTTTTATTACATACAGTACTGTGCAAAAGTCTTAAGCCACTAGTATTTTCACCAACAAAAAATGGTTTTAAGTGGGTTATTTCTATCTTTTGGAAATATTAGTTTACATTTCCAAACATTATTTTTGTCATTAATTGTAATAATGCAGTGAGATTATTGTCTGCAC
>JAUMHE010023900.1:0-12540 GCA_032359235.1 Enteromius mattozi | reverse complement strand
ATCAAAAGGGTGCTTCTACTAAATACTGAGCAAAGGGTCTGAATACTTAGGACCATGTGATATTTCACTTTTTCTTTAATAAATCTGCAAAAATGTCAACAATTCTGTGTTTTTCTGTCAATATGGGGTGCTGTGTGTACATTAAAGAGGAAAACAAATGTTTTTAGCAAATGGCTGCAATATAACAAAAGGGTGAAAAATTTTAAGGGGGTCTGAATACTTTCCATACCCACTGTATATATGGGAATGCAATTAATCACAAATAATCTTTTGACAGCACCTAAAATAATGTGTTTTTTGAAACTTAAACTGCGTAAACAACAAAGACACAACATAATGTTCTTTTTAGCAACATCATATGACCCCTTTACTGTGTACAGACCTTGTAGAAGGTGATGAAGAGATGTTGATGTACTTTATCCCTTTATTAAAGCTTCTCTATATAAGCGGGGCTCCAATATCCCCACATGCCGTTTCTACACTATTATTACCACAGCCTCCCACAAAGCCCTGAGAGACCAAGACACCAGCATCCATTTTCAGCCGGGCGATGTGGAGATTAAGGCCAAGTTTGTTTTTCCGTAAGGCATTGCAGGCATTACTGGTCCTAAAGGTTGTTGCTTTAGGGTTTAAGGGGGCTAGCACGAACCCAGCTGCTAAAGTCATACCCGATAATCCAGTCCAGAACCATGCCCTTCAGCGGGAGAGCACACGACTCGTCGACCTGTTAAAAGGCGCTAAAAGCAGGAAGGGCTTATCACTGCGCAAACCATGGGGTCACTCTACTCCCTGAACTTTACAGTACAACACCCCCTCTGTTCTTCACGTGCTACATTATTTATTAAAGAAAGGGAAATTGAACTGCAAACTTGAAAAATTTTACTGCTTGTTCTGGGTAAAGATTAATTGCGATGAATCGCATCCCAAAAAAATTTTGCTGTACATAAAATACGTGTTTGTACATAAAATATAATTCATATGAACAAATATACACATGAAAATATTTTCAAGATATGTCTTTATATGTACACAAAATGATACACATATATTATGTATTTTGGATGTGATTAATCGTTGCCCAGCACTAAAAAAATGCAATTCTGAGCAAAAATCGAAAAGGAACAGTTCGTCCAAAACGTTTAACAGCAGAAAAACTACCGCAGAAGGCAGAATCTGATCGAAACATCCAAAAATGAGATGTAATACACTAGATTTAGTCATGTTACAAAGAATACAAGTCTAGGTATGACAGCTCTTCACACTCAAAAAGGATTTTGAAAGAACGTGTTGATTATTCCCAGTGTGAATCAGCCACAGCGTGATGGGAGATAAAAAGTTGAATTCATACACGAGCAGGAATTTCCTTTGGCTTGCTTAAGCCTCTCTGAGATCATTTCCTTTATAAGAAAGCACGGGAAGGAACCAGGAACCAAAGAAACCGGTGAGGCCTGTGAAAAACCTTTTCTATAGACATAAAGCTGCTTTGGCCCACTAACACACAATCGTAAAACAAATGTAAAAGAAAATACTCCTTACAACAGTGCTTTGACAACTAAGACTGATTTAAATCAGCGAATGGCCACTTTTTTCCCACGAGCGGCCCGGTATAGCATGACGGACGGGCTGCCCGCCCTAGAGCAGCATAAATCGCACATGCAGAGGAAACATTTTGCTTTTGATTAATGATTCATTTTATTAGAAAACTAACTACTCTAATTTTTTTATTTTTCCTCTTTCCCTCTCTGTTTTGTCAGGTTGAGTTAATCGCTGACAACACACCGATCAAAAACAAATGCTTCTTGATAACAACCGCCGCCATCCGCCCATCCAACACGGAACACAACAAGAGGAGAGTTCATGCAAAAGTGCTATACAGACTTTACACACACACACACTCTATCTTCTATGTGGAATTTCTTTCTGTCTGTCTTACAAACAAACAGAATACCGCCAAAACATAAACACATGCAAATCAACTTGTATTGAAATCAATCTGCACTGACAAGTGTAGTCCAATTACATAATAAATGACTCTTATGAGTCAGTTGTTTTTATTGAATCAAAGACACGCTGTGCAATCAGTATAGTCTGATGCCCAAACGAATAACTGTTGAGTCTGTTCTCTGAAATGAATCAATAACATGAAGCACAGCCGGTGTAGTCTGACTCCCAAATGAAGGACACTTATGAATCTGTTCGGTTATGTGAATCAAAAACACACAGCACAGTCGGTGTAGTCTGATTCCCAAACGAATCACTCTTATGAGCAAGTCCTTTTAAGTGAATCAAAACATACAGTGCCAACCAATATAATCAACAGATCACCAAACATAGAACGCTTCTGCGTTTGAATAAAACATACAATGCAGTGCAGCCTGACTCTCAAATTAATGACATTTATGAATCTGTTCTTTTATGTGAATCAAAAAACATACAGCACAGTCGGTGTAGTCTGATTCCTAAACGAATCGCTCTCATGAGCCGGTTCTTTTAAGTGAATCAAAAACAAACAGTGCCAACCACTGTATTCAACAGATTACCAAACATAAAACTATTTGAGACTAAATAAAACATACAACGTAATGCAGTCTTGACTGCTAAATAAATGATTCAGTTCTTTTTAGTGAATCAGAATAAAATAGCACAGCCAGTGTAGTCAGATTACTGAACAAATGGCTTTTCAGGTCAGGACTTTGTAGTTACTAACATTACATTAAACAACTAATTATGTGTTGTGTGAAGGGTATTTCATACAAATAAATTAACATTACCATTTTTTTTTATTTGTTTACTATTGTTTTTTCAGATATATGTAAGGCCAGTGATTGCACTGCATTGCATATTTTAAATGTATTCATTTATTTGTATTTTCCTTCCCATATAATTATTTATTTATCAGTTCTTAAAGTACTAAAATAATTGTTAAGGAACTGGAATCATGAAGAGGAATTGAAAACATTGAATTCTTCTCAATTCCCAGTGTCAATGTTTTTTCTCACCCATTACTCATTTATAACACAGACGTCCTTCCAAAAATGAAACAAGTCCATAAAAGTTCCAAAGAAAGCTGGAGTAATGCATCTCATGCATGGTTCTGTCAGTCGGCGTGTGCATACAAATATGCGACCTATGCGTGAGATTTCAGACTCTCTGCCAAGACATGGGCCCACCTCAGGCCAAAGCCAAGATATTGCACAGACTCCTAATCAAGACTACCAAGAGACTCACAAACACCATCACACGTAGAGAGCAGCAGCCTCCAGCAAGCTCTATATCACCCTACTGCAGCACAGCGCTGAGGGGCTGCCCTACATTCCACACCAGAAAATATGCACATGGCCGTTGAGGTGCGTATGAATGAAGGTCTGGAAAACACTTTGGAGAGAAAATAACAGAGCATTTACAGCTTCTTAACAACATCTGTGGGATCAAAGATTGTTTCTTTAGATATATAATGTTGATGTTATAACGCTGCAGCAGTGTGTTCACAAAGATAAATCTGAATATGGGAAGTGTGTCATAGTTACTTTATGCTCTCCAAAGTGCCTTCATTCTCTAAACATATTTGGATTAGTAGAGAGCTGCTGCCATCTACTGTTGCAGTGAAGCTACGGCAGAACATAAAGCCAACATTTAAGTTTAAGATCTGCCAACGCTATGACAAAGTGGACTCATTTTTCTTCCTTGATTTCCTGTGCTCCTCATCCATCAGGTCTTTTATCCAAGGATTACAGCTTTCCAAGTCTGCAAAAACATCAGTCATCTTTGGCTGAAGAATAAGACACCACCCTGCAGCAGGGGTCCAATTTGGAAAGAAATGCATAGAGCGCTATCTGGCGGATGAGGAAGGAAACGTGTCTTGACTTTGATGATGAGAACTGCTTCTGGGTCTCAGATGGGAGGATTATAAAATTCTGGAAAGCAACTGAGGGAGTTTCATTGGAGCTGAACATGTGCAGCAAATGCTGTTCCTGTAGGAATTAAATTCCTTTTTCTTTTCCGCAATAGCCAGCATTGTGTAAATGAAATTACTGCAAAATTATTATTATTACGATTAGCCTTCAAACAACTACACTTCTGAAGTATTTTACGATATTGTTTTCCCTTAAGTACATAATTTTGGAAGGAGCTTTGCACTGTAAACGTAACAGTAAAATAAAACCAGAAAGTCCTGTTTTCTATCACAATTTCTTTTTAAATTGAGTCTGTCTCACCTCAGCAAAGAGAAAACACTGTAGGAGTTTCTGACGGAGCTCTGGTCCACCTGAAGCAAACTGTTCTTCTTCCTGTCAGAACTTTCCTGTGGGAAAGAAAACAGCCCATGAGCTTCACAAAGAGTCTCTTCTTACCATATGAAGAAGGAAAAACCCAAGAGATACGAGTGAATTCGAGCTCTGATAGATGACAAGGTTTGAAGATGGCCTGGAATTTATTTTGGCGCCCAGTCCAAAAGTTTGAACAATACCTTCTGATCAAACTCAGCTGCATAGTAGCCATCGTTCAGTCCAAAGATGATCTCATTTGGATTTCTGGAGCGAATCTGAAGGAAAATAGACAGAAAGAAATTCTTTGGATATGTATTTGAACTAAAATTTACCTTAATTTCAAAAGTGTTCACTAGTCATTGAAAGCATAGTGTGGGATCACAACATGGCCGAAATCAAAGACTCAAACTTGGGTCTTTTATGAGGGAAAAATGAATATACACTTTATTCATTTTGACAATATTTGTACTTTGTTTTTTTAAATACATCACTGTATATTTACATTACATTTTCCACCCATAGACAACTTCAAAGGACTTTGGGGGAAACTAGATGGTCATGCTAGCTACCAACCTTCACTTGGTAGAAAATAAAAAATGGAAAGCAAGAGATGCGAGTGTGAATGTATATATTTGACTCCTCACCTGTTGTCCTGTGTATCTGAGCCCATCTAGGTTGACCTTCCACTCAATAAGCAGCTGGTACTGTTCTTCCCTCCCACCCCATATTCTCACCACAAAACATGACACAGACGTGTCCAAGAGATCTGGAAGCATTGCGAAATCTAAGCTCCGCCATGTTGGGTTCTGAAAACACACAAACAAACTAAACTATGAACACAGGGTACAAATAACTTTGTCCTACTACTGTACTTCAGATACATATATTCCCTTACTGGGCATCAAACTGATAACAGCTAACATTCAGCCATGATATTTGATCAAAGCCAACAGCAATTTAGACTGTAAGACATATTGATTTTGTTAATAATAATGCATGAGCGTGGCCTGTCATCATAGTCAATGATGCAGCAAAATGAAGCCACGCTTTCAAAGGCTGACAGCAGAAACAGATTTGCAAAAAACTGTGCCGTCAGGCAGTCTGGAGGCTAAAGAGGGTCTTCCTGCAAGAGGATGTGCAGCTGACAAAACTAATGTCATAGTGACTAGGTCAGCAGAAATAAATTCAAAACAGCCGTCAACATGACCACCAGAGTGGATGGAATGAAAGGATGATTACATGATTATTTCACAAAAGAGGTATAGCAGAACAGGAAGCCAATGAGAAAGGGAAATGAAGAAACAAAAAAGGGGAGAGAGGTGCAAGAAGAGCACATTTTTTGATTGTGTCGAACAGGACAGTATCAGTTACATGGGATTAAATTAGTCCTTTGAATTGATTTAGAACAGTAGGCAAAAAGACACAGTGTGAAAGTCTCCAAACAGACTACTGCAATTATGATCTGCTGTGATGATGATATACATTTCCTTTTTGCTCTAATAACCTTGAGGACAAGCAGGGAGATGCAATAAACAAAATTACAGACCACCAGCCATGATATTATACTTACTTAAATGAACATTGATTTGTAAATTTAAAAGAGCGCTGCCTACTTCATAAATAGAAAGAAAAGCACGCCCAGAATAACAGAACAGGCCTCTAGCTATAAACTTGTCTTTATGGGTGTGTCATTTCATCTGAAAACACACTAATAAATAGAGCATTCATAGCCTATAATACTTTAAATCATCACCATCATTCATTATTAAAGTGTTCCTTACAGTCTGGATAACAGACTAGAACTGTGGCTTTAATCGTGTTTGTATAAATCTCATTACTGATAATCGTATGCTTTTATGTATTGTGCTGTCGTTCTTTTCACACTTTAGCAGTTGCTATGCGTCAATGTTTTTTAGCAGAATTACAGGCTTGGACAGAGTGACCACATGGTCATTAAACCGCTTTCCAGTCTCCAATGATGGAAGAAACATCCGTTTGAGAGGCTCAGAGGCCCACTTTGTGTATTAAAATAAAGAGATTGTTGCAAAAGTGAAAGGTTGCTGGTGCGACCCCGAAAAGCCCATTTAGAAAATCTGTTTTATGTCTGTAAATGGAGCTGTATCAATGCCTTTTATGTGTAGGTGAGAGGGTAGACCTGCCATATGTGTAAAGATGAAGTCCTGATGCTGTCGTTTTTGAGGAGAACATTGAAACAGTATTGCCTTTTTACATACACTGCCAGGTTAGCTCCAGGTCAGTGGGTTTTTTTTACTTATTATGGCTAAAACGTATAATTATATGGTACCTACTGATGCTTTCAGCAGAAATTAAAGGCAAAGTGTTTATTTTTCTGAACTACTAGTTCCAGAAATCATGACTGTTTTCAAAAAGGTTTCCCCACACGCTTCACCATCTGCCATTGGTTTGTCAAACAGATAGTTCTGCCCCCAAACTCATGCCATTGGTTGAGCCACTGCTGTTGTTGTCAGGCAGACTCTGCATGCAACCACACAGCCACAGTCTTAATAAAAAAAATATATATATATATATACATAAAATATAATGTGCTAACCATAATTTCTATCAATAACATCCACAAATATTAACAAAGACTCTAAACGTAGTTTTAGTGGTTTCACAGTAATAAATGAACTATGAAAACTGTGGTTACCATGGTAAATCTTTCAGCAGTCCTGTAAGATTTAACTCAGATTAAGGACATTTGTGATTAAATGAAAAGAAATGTACTTTTCTTATCTGACAGCAGAACATAAATCCATAGGAGACACTATATCATGTTACACTACACCACGCTACTAAGATATGATCTGCTTTGGACCTACTTTTGTTTCACATTTTACAGACATTAAATCACATGACCAAACACCAATGAAAACAAAAGCACTCACCAATGAGTCACGGATGACTTCACTCTTATAAAAATCTGGAAAAGAAAAAGAGACAGTTAAAAGTCATTCAAAAGCTTACACTACCGTACAAAAGTAAGTTTTAAGTAGGTTTTGATTGTTAAGAAAGGAATGCGTTTATCCAGCAACTTGATCAAATATAACAGCAAAGACATTTTAAACGTTACTAAAGATCCTTTCTATACATTATTTCCAGTTTGCACAAAAAAAATTAAGCAGTACAACTGTTTTCAACAGAGATAAAAATAAGAAATGTTTTCTGAGCCCTAAATCAGCATATTAGAATGATTTCTAAAGAAACTGTGAATGTCTGAAATTTCAACTTCGTATCACAGAATTTTTTTTTATTTTATTCCAAAGTAGAAACGTCATTTTAATTTCTATCAAGGCAACCAAGTACACAACTCGAAGGTTGATGTCTATGGCACACTATGGCATTATCAAAAGATTGTTCTGTTTATTTGAGCAGTTCAATCAGCGCAACAACAGCTCAACCAATAGCGTAAGTCTGGGGGTGTGGCCAACTCTTGAAAAAGCCAATGGAAGACAGGGGAGTGTTTGGGAAAACTGTCTGAAAACAATCAGTTACTTTCTGTTTTGTCTTGGCATCACTGATGACACAGAAATTACACACTTCAGTTTAATTAATAAATGAAGTGAACAATCACAGAGTAGCAGCCAGTTTAGCTGGCATCAGTCACCTCGTGATATCCGATCTTCTTGGCAGAGGTGAAGGGTGAAGTAAGTGTCAAGCAGAGGAGAGCCATTCTTGTTCACTATGTTACGGGCTGCTATGCTCCGCAAGTGACGTAAACGCCTCTGTTGGGACAAAGAAAGAAAGACAGTTCAGGAGAGAGAAAAGAGCAATGGACAAAGATGCTAGCATTTAAAGGGTGCCATTTAACATTATTATTACTACTTTATTTCATAATCTACACATTAACACTTTCAAGCAATCAAACATAATCAGTAAAAGTTTTCATGCTTTTATGTGGAAAAAAACATTCACAAGCAGTGGCTTTTGTCAACGCAGTTCGAGCGGTCAATGGAAATCATCAAGACATTTCTCAGAGTTCAACTCACTGATATCAAGTCTCCCATTTACTGGATCACGCATGCAATCAAATCGGAACATTTCACAATTCTACAATTTTTTTAATCACAAGCAAATGACAGTGAACAGGAACAGACCAACACACAGACACAAAACATCATTGTGAGTCTCACGTCACGTCACTACAAAGCCAAGTCCTCCACCCTAACCAAAACATGACATCACTGCCGCATATCGGGCACAAATCCACCACTTTAAAGGAGCCAAGGGAAAAAGGAACTGGTAGGCATGGAAAGGTTTACCATAATAAGAGCTTTTGTAGGTTAAAAAGGAGGAAAACACAAGAAAGAGATCCTATAAAACAGGTCTATGATGCGACCACAGAAAGGATGTTGCATAAGTAAGTAGCACTAATTGGTCTTACACAGGGCTTGTGCAATTTGACATGCTTCAGGCTCACCTGAGCATGAATGTGAACATTTCTTTGGTGGCGTTTACATAAAACAGCTAGATTTAACAAAATGATGAGTCCCAAATACTCAAATAATTATGCAACCAGCATGTTTACATATAAAAGCAATTAAAAACTGGTTAGACTGACTCAAGCATGCATTTTGCATAAATCACTTCCTACTGTTAAAACTGATCATAATCTTCAGAACGTGGAGACGGAGAGAAACTCCAGTGTTATCATTCACAATGGCCGGATTTAAAGGGTTAGTTCACCCAAAAATGAAAATTCGGTCATTAATTAATCACAACCAAACCCGTAACACTTTTGTTTATCTTCAGGGAACAAATTAAGATATCGAGGACTGATGCGGAAGAGATGAAATTGTTGAAGAGAGTCATTATTTTTGTTTCTTTGAGCATATTTTTGTAGCTTTATAACATTATGGTTAAACCACTCATGTCAAATGGACTATTTTAACGAAGTCCTCAATACATTTCTGGGCCTTGAACATAGTTGCGCTGATGTCTATGCAGGGTGAGAAAGCTTTTGGATTTCATCAAAAATATCTTAATTTGTGTACCGAAGATGAACGAAGGTCTTACAGGTTTGAAACGACATGAGGGTGAGTAATTAATGACACAATTTAAATTTTTAGTTGAACTATCCCTTTAAGGCACAGGGCCACAGCCATCTCAATGAAACATTTAATCTAGTTCAGCACATTAAAGTCTTCACCTGACCTGCTTTCATCACAACCAGCCACAGAGAATTTCCACCCGTGAGGCATTAAATACTAAATCTAAGTCATGGGATGCCCCACAGGATTATTGAAGCTACAAGAACAACACCACACTTTGTTCAGTTCTCCCCCATTCCTGTCTTGTTTCAGACATAATGTAACAATGAGGAACATCCAGGGTCCGAGACTTGTGCCACACTCTGAAATGCAGAAGTTCAGAGATACAATTTAGTAGGTTAACAGGCTACTTATTTAGCACAACAGGAACAAACAAGCTAGTGTATGATCAATTTATTTCACAGCCGTTACAAACAGTTTATTGACACCAAAACACCAAATCAAGCCAGACTTAATGCTGGAGTTGATGAATCACATCATATTGAATAGCAATGCTCTTCTGCTGCACAAAAAAAAAATGAACGGCATTCAAGGGTGTGACAGAGGTCGTCTGTAGTCCATAACAGTGGGCCTTTAGGACTTTGCCTCAAGAGTCACAAGAGACTGGCGTGAGTGCCAAAGCAATTGGTGTCATAACAACCATTTCCTGTAAAATAAAATTCAGACAGGTGCTACAAGATCTGACAAGCCACTATCATGTGACAAAGACCTCACACTTAGTTTCATATTTCAGTTTTTGATAACAGTGCTTTCCACTTTGGACAAAAACACAGAACAGTATTTGACTATCATAAGAGAAATGTTTCTGATAGAAATTGCAATTGAGGATTAAAATGTCATTCAAAAAAGCTCCAGATTGGCACGGCTTATTTGGCTGAAAGTTTTTAGATTAAATATTGTTAAGATTATAAAACTATTATTATTATTATTATTACTACAAATAATTCTTATTAGAATTATTACAGACAATCATTAGCACAACTTTTAAATTGCATTATTAAAAATATATTAATATTTTACTATGTCCTAAAAAAAGAGCATTTAAGGTAAAACAATATATTAAAAATTATTATTATTTTACTGTACAGTACAACTATAAAATTACTATACATATAATTATGACTGTCTACATTTCTTTAATTTTCCAAGGTAAGTTTTTTAGTGGAAAAATGCAGGGAGCCCTTAAATCTTATCTTATCTCACTTTAATTTGTTGTTTACAATGTTTGGGAAGGCGGTTGGTGCATGTAGCATTTGATAATCGCACTAAGTCATACTGCAATTTTAATTTTATTTTTATTACTCATACAGTCCTACATAAAACCCTTGAAACACACAGATATTACACCATTAAACTGCAGCACTGGAATATACTACTGGCAACACTTATATGTAAAAAAATAACAATAATAATAATTTAAATAAACATTTAAATGTCAATATTATATTATATGGTTTGGTTATACCTGCAAGAAACCACTTCTTGCTTAAAGCCATGAGACAACATGTTTGCAGCATTAAGCAATGCAACATTTCACTGCAAAGAATGCCAAGTCATCAACAGACACTGTTTTACAGGAAAACCTGTGATCCCAAAACACTTCACGGGAACCAGTGATGTGATTAAACAGACGATCGCTGCAGGACATGACTTTTTTTCCACATAATTGAGATCTACACTCAGACTCAGGGCATGTGTGAACGCTGTGTGTATTGCAACACTGCAATTGTTACAACACACACAATCACAGCTACTCTCTAACGGCAATCTCAAGTATTACATCAACAATACACAATATGCAATTTTGCCTGAAATAAATGTTTTTATTATTATTATTATTATTAAGCACAAAAATTAATGTAAACAGAAATAGTTTTTTGGTTGATAAACCATATAGCCTAAGTGTTAACTGCTAAACTCTAACAAGAAACCAAGTGAACCAAATATTAATGACTGAGGTCTTTCTTTGTAGACCTCCAAAGCAATGTGTGCTAATCTTAAAGTATGACATAATTATATCCATTTATGTCAGTGCTGCCAAAACGCTGCAGTTCAGTACAGCTCACTCTGCAAGACACCACCACTACTACCTTCCTAGCCATTTCCAAGGTCTTTGAAGTATGAATAATAGATATTAAAACGCTGTCTGGTCTGTTTTGTATTTGTGTTGGAGTTTGGAGATCCACCGTGACAAGACAGCCAGACACTACACTGTATAACCGGTCTACTTTATTTAATGAACAAGCAAGGGCTTTGTTATTATTATTATTATTATTATTATTAATGTCTTAATTATTGCTTCTCGCATTTCTATTTCAAACTCCACTGCATTCATAAATGCTGACCAGAGCTTAACTGGACATGGAGGCCCAGTGTTATGATCATCCGGTGACATGTGACACATGCACAAACAGATCCACTAGACATTCACTCACTATAACCAGGCACATATGAATCATATGACTGGATGCTGCAGGTGTACCTGCTGAGATGTGAGCTCCACATGCAGGACTCTGGAGGACGCCGCTCCGGGGTTGCTGTTGACAGCTCCAGCGGACACTGCGAGATCCCGACCGGCGATGGAGTTCATCCTTCTACGGCACCACAGGCGATCGCCTCATTCAGCCATACAGCTCAGTCCCATCGACGAGAAACTCCGGCTCACGAAGGTGTCAGTTTCCGAGTTTTCTTCGCAGACGTGCAGATCTGTAATATAACGTAAACTGAGCCCGCTAAACGCTGCTACTAGAGTCCCTACGGCGGCATAAACAAAGTAGTCTTGCCTAGGAAGCCATTACCGCGACCTTGATCGGCAAACCCTCGCATGATGCCTATTGGCTGAGGTCGCTGTCAATAAAATAGATGTTTGGTGACGTAAATGGGAAGTCTAAGTTGATTGGTGGAGAGCTTGTCAATCAAGAGAAAAAAGGCGGGAGGAGGCCTTTAGAAACTCACGCTGCGCTCTGTGTTCCTACAAATATGAGGAAGTAAGGGGCCGTGTTTGAGTAACGTGATCCCAGCGGGCGGAGTGCTGAATGAAAACCGTTTGTTCCATAGACATATATAGAGAGTAGACGCAGCATTGGCTGCTGGAAACGAGAAATGCGGCCGCCATCTTAGACCGGTCACCCGCTCCACTCAGTGTAATCTGTTTAGCAGGTGTAATGAGCTGTCAACGCATTTAATTAATCATATCTCACGGA
>JAUMHE010023899.1:0-12540 GCA_032359235.1 Enteromius mattozi | reverse complement strand
CCCAACTAAGCAAACCAGAGGCGACAGCGGCAAGGAACCAAAACCCCATCCATGAGAGAATGGAGAAAAAAAAACCTGGGGAGAAACCAGACTTAGTTGGGGCCAGTTCTCCTCCGACCGGACGCCCAGCACCTAATCTCCAGTTCAATTTTAAGTGCATTTTGTGCATCTGGTTCCGGCGATCTGTCCACGGAGCTCATCTAGGTGTTCCGATGAAGATCATCTCTTTGTGCTGATACACCATCTGATCTGGATACGTACCGAGGAACAGAATCAGAGAGAGACAGACTAATATTAGCGTAGATGCCATTCTTTTTACGATGTAACAAGTACATTGTGTGCTAAGGGGAGCGTTCCCGGTTCCGGCTGATCTAATTAATGCAGCCTAACAATCCTTTAACGGATTTGATTAATAGATATGTATTAGTGTGTTAAGTGTAAGCCAGAGAAAAAGATATGTCTTTAATCTAGATTTAAACTGACAAGAGTGTGCCTGCCTCCCGAACAGTATTAGGTAAATTGTTCCAGAGTTTGAGTTCTAAATGGGAAAAAGATCTGCCACCCGCAGGATGAGGCTCGGCCATTGCCCTCCGGCCATGCTGACCCCTGAGAGTCCCCAGATGTGGGAACCTCGACCGCATCACTTCTGGTAGTGGGGGACTACCACACTCTTCCCTGAAAGTGTGCACTTGGATGGGTTAAATGCAGACCACAAATTCAGAGTATACTTGGACACAAGTCCTCCCCTCCATTCCATTCCTTTAGAAACCAAAGTAATCCAAACGGCTGGGTCTGTCAGGTGTTTTTGACCTCATCAAGCTTATGATTTATTTATTTTTATAGGCAGAGGATGGTTATATTATACAAAAATAGCCCCTAAGCCACACAAAACACAAAAACAAGAGCCTAGGTGTAACGTGGTCTTGTCTGTCTGTTTTAGCTTTGTTTTGATTTAGCACGTGTCTTGTCTTGATTTGTAGTCCAGCCCATGTCATTATTGTTTGATTTGCTTCCTGCCGTTTGTCACAGGTGTTTTGAGTTTCCCCTTGTGTTTCTATGTGTATTTAAACTGTGTCCTTTTTCAGCTTTTCCGAGCTGTCGGTTGTTAAATGTGCATGTCTTTTCCTAGTCCTCGTCCTTTGTATTCATTCCCGTGTTCAAGTTTGCTTTTGTTTCCCAGTTTTGATTAAATGTTTTGTTATCGTTTGAATCCCCATCTTCACGCCTTCCTTTCTGCACCGCACATCACTCACCAGCACCCAGCGTGACAGAACAACCGACCACTACAGAGGAGATTGCGTTTCCTGCTCGGTTTAGCTCTTTAGTCCTTCAGGACCTGCCTTTTCCCAAGTATGCCGAGGAGTTTTGTAAACTGGCCAAGCGCACGGATTTTTGTGACTAGGCGCTGAGCGCCGTGTTTCGTGTTGGCGCCGGCTATCATCGCTTCGTGGATTTGCCGGACACCATGGGGCTTAAATGGAAGGTGGCGGTATTCCTCAGCCTGATGACAGTGCAGGCCTAGATGGGTATGAGATCGCCACAGTCCGCCGATTCCCCTCGAGAGCGTCGCCCGAGTCCCGCGCTACCAGAAAACCTCGCCATATCCGAGCAGCAAACAGCGGACATCTCTGCCAGATCCGGTTTCAGAAGTTTGGTGAGGAGTGCCGATCCAGTCACCTGTGGATTCCAGTCCGCAGTTTCCCACTCTGGATTTAGATTGTTGGTCAGATATGCCGATCCAGTCACCCGCGGATTCCGGTCCACAGTTTCCCACTCTGGATTTAGAGTGTGGTTCAGAGATGCTGATCTTACTCCCCGCGGATTCCAGTCCGCAGTTGTCGGGTCCCAGCCCCGAATCACGGTCAGGGGAACAGTTGTCAGGTCCGGTGTCCGAGTTTCGGCCAGGAGTGCCGATCCAGTTACCAGCGGATTCCAGTCTGCAGTTATTGGGTCTCAGCCCTGAATCACGGTAAGGGGAACCGTTGTCAATTCCGGTGTCCGAGTCACGGCCAGGAGTGCCGATTGAAATCCCCGCGGTGTCTAATCCGTAGTTGTCGGGTATCAGCCCCGAATCACGGTCAGGAGAACCGTTGTCAGGTCCGGTGTCCGAATCACGGCCAATCAGGCCAAATCCAGGCCTTAAAAGTCCCCAGACTGCTCCTCCCTTGTGACACCACGCAACCCAGGGCCGGTACGGAAGGGAGACCTCCCCAAGAATTTTTTTTGGGGGGGTGGGCGGTAGGTGTGCCTGGGTCCTGATGGGGAGGGGTGGGATGGGGATTGAGCCATGGCCGCTCGAGGGTCCTGATCCGCCGTGGCCATCCAGGAATCCAGATCCGCCATGGCCGCCCAAGGGTCCTGATCCGCTGTGGCAGCCCAAGGGTCCTGATCCACCTTGGGTCCCACAGAACCCAATCCATCGATGTTCCATTATACGGCATGGGGTCACGCCTAGTTAGGGGGGGGCGTTATCTAACGTGGTCTTGTCTGTCTGTTTTTGATTTGTTTTGATTTAGCACGTGTCTTGTCTTGATCTGTAGTCCCGACTATGTCATTATTGTTTGATTTGCTTCCTGCCGTTTGTCACAGGTGTTTTGAGTTTCCCCCCGTGTTTCCATGTGTGTTTAAACTGTGTCCTTTTTAGTTAGAGCTGTCGGTTGTTAAATGTGCATGTCTTTTCCTAGTCCTCGTCCTTTGTATTCATTTCCGTGTTCAAGTTTGCTTTTTATTGCAAAACAAGCTGTGTTAAATTTCAAGTCCTTCTGAAGCCATACGATATCTTTATGCGAAGAAGAGAGTAAAATACAAGGTTTTAATTGCTGAAATGATCCCGCTCTGTTAACGTGCTCACATCTCATTCAAAAAGACACTCTCCTATGTAGAATGATGCGATCGATCACGAGACACACAAGAGCCAATAGAAATTTACATCCAAGGATGATGTAAGGATTCTCCTGGCGGCATTTTTTGAATTTGCTCAAAGCAGCAGCTGCAGAAACAGATGAGTCACGGCAGACGGAGAGATAGTGATCGTGTTCTCTCACAAATCAAACCTTTTGCCTCAGAAGAATTGGAATATTAATCCTTTTAATTAAATAATGTCGGTAGTTGTATCTGCCGGCTTATTTTGTGTTTTATTAACAGATGGTAGGTTTAGGGGCAGGTTTTGGGTTACGTGCTCATAAATGAATAAAAAAAGTAATATAAATAAAACTGTTGTGACCGTTTACAGTGAAACGTCACACCCCAATACATATGCAATAATGGCCATATCCTTACCCAATATTTGAATTTCATTAGTAAACATTATTAAAAGTATAAACTAACAATAATTAACAAACACAGTAATAATTAACAAAACATTTGTAACAGTAAGAAAAAAGACTCTTTTCAGTGCCCTAATGGATGAGTGGTGCCCCTATTATTATGATTTAATGAGACAAATGAACTAGGAGTCTTTCCAGAGGACTGTTTTCTAGCAATGGCAGAATCAGGGAACACTTGCATTGAATTAATTACAAAAAGAAAATTGAAGGTTTCTTTTTTTTTTTGCAATCAACATTGCCATTTTCAGTTCACTCTGTAATACGGTTTCTGTCCGTCCCTGAGTGATGAAGGCTCAAATCATCAGCGTGCCCTTCTGTTTCTCCACTACATGATTGTGTTGTTGTGATTTATTGTGCTGTGTTAATTTTCCCCACCATGTCCAATACTAATATCTGTGCGATGCACTTTGTAAAAAGCGTAGGAATTGTCGACGCTGCTTTGTCGATTCCTCCGCCCAGCTTTTGTTAAATTTGCAGCATTTTTTTGATGACTCTTTGATTCACAGTTTATTGTCAAGTTATGTCAACTTTTGTGTTTGTTAATATTTAGAGTAATAAACCACTCACCCTCAGTGGATTTGACAGTTTGATGCTTTTCCATTAAACGTGTTAAAGTAGTGACTATACCCATTAATACTGCACGTTAACCAGGAGTCACTCTCACTTCTTAAATTACAAATCAGAGTATGGGAAACACTGCAGGCTGCTTAATAAGATGTTAGTTTGTACATTATACTGTGTTGTCTTTATAGAGGCATGCACAAACTGAAGGGAAAATTAACACAACACTGAAACTTAAAAAAAATTTTGGGGTAACAAATAGCTTGAAACAAGATTTAATACACGACCAATCATCCAACCTTATAGCATGTTTAACTAGCACTATCAAAACTGTCAAATACATGGCCTGCTAGTTTTTTTTATATATTTTTATATTTAATATATTAAAACACTCACTGATGGCTAGATGGAGACGGTGAACACTCATTCAGTAGAAGTGCATTATCTGTAGGAACACATACTAGATGATCCTCACACAGACCCCAAGACTCAAGAGCTTCTTTAAGACCTCTTTAAGGCCAGCATTTCTCCTGTTTGGAAGGAAAATAGCCTGTCTGGAAACATCGACGGCAGTGTTTCCAGTCTTGGATGAGGTGTACGGTCAAGCTCATACTGATAAAATAGTATTACAACAAACAATGTATTTTGTGATACCACACAATTAACAATAGAGTATAATAAGAAAGGATAGTTTTTATTTTGTCCACCCGATATATATGGTCATACGGCACAGTCCAAGTCAGAGGTATTCTGGTAGAGGTTTGGTGAGTGATTAATTCATCTATAAACCTTGAAGGACACTT
Organism: Enteromius mattozi; assembly: GCA_032359235.1. NCBI lineage: Eukaryota > Metazoa > Chordata > Actinopteri > Cypriniformes > Cyprinidae > Enteromius > Enteromius mattozi. Next base: position 7,850 of record JAUMHE010023899.1, on the reverse strand, counting down.
GTGTGGTAGATGTGAGGGAGAGATGATAGCACATACACAAGTATGAGTCTCCGGCCTGTGTGGCAGGAGTCTCCAGCATGTAATTGTATAGTAATTATTAGAATTATCAGAAAGAATATTTGTTGTTGAATTTCATGCTAAGGTTACATCTGAAGAAGGACACTTCACTTACTGCCTGCAACGCTGTACTTAATGAGATGCAGAGCATGGCATACTCTAGTCCTATCACACTTATAATCTCTCTCTGGTTCCCAGACCGGCTCTTCAGAGCTTTGCTTCTCAAACTGTGTATCTGTATGACAGTCCAGCTGCACTGCTTATTGGTAACTGATAACTTCCAATCCAATCTCATCCATGCAGTGCAACCCTATGTCCATGAAGACTGAGAGAGTCCAGAAAGAAGGTGCAAAAGCTCAAAGAGATGGTCAAAGTCAGCTATACAGGGACCACTACTGATTATCAGACAGCACAACACACTGGATCTATCAGTCTACTCTGCTGCCATTGCCTTCAGACGCTTCAAAGGGTCACGCACCTCCGATCTGCTTGCAGGGACCCAGAATGACATTTATACTGAATACAGCTGAAAGTGGATCAGATTTCATCAACACATTTCAAGAGTCTGGTGAACAAAGTCAGCAAGAGACCATACATGATCCATACCATGCTTGGAAACATACAATAGTTTATCTCTCATCATTATTCATAATTAATGTTTTGGTGTTTTGTGTATATGATAGGTATGAATTATATCCGACATCATCTTGATAACATGAAGGAGTCTCAACAAAGCAAATCATGGAGTGATGCCTCTGACATGGATGACTTTTTTTCTTCCATTAAGACAGTTTCATCCACAGTTGCAGTTAATTTAGATGCATATTTGGCATGTGCCTCAGAAGGGATGGAAATGCTTCACTCTTTAGTGTGAAAAAGCAGAATGCACCGCTGTCCACCTCTGTGTTTAGTTGTGTGGGGCAGCTCTTTACTCCACAACAGGTGAAGAGCTTGAAAACATTTCTGTATTTACTGAAGAAAACAGCTAAAAGCTGTGGCCAGGGTTGTGATGGAGCCGCGGACATGAGCCTGCCTTACAAAGGAAAGAAAACAATGTTCAGTGGTCACTGTGTTAGTGGAAACTGCAAAGGAGACCTTGTCACTTTTTTAACAATAGTTGAAAAACTTCACAAAATTATTACCAATTCCACTAAATGGCATGCAGCATTTGTACAAACAGGTAAGCCATTAATGCAGGTCAGCACAGCCTTGAGCTACAGAGAACACAAGAAAGAGCCCTCACGACTACCAGGAAATTGTTGACTTGGAAGATCTGGAAAAGTCTGAGCTACTTGATCCAACTGCAGCAAACATGATGTTTGTAATAACAGCAATAATTATGAATTTATTCTTTGCTTGGAGTGACACAGCATTGAACTTATAAATTATAACTCAATTATAACATAAATCCCTGACTTCTGGCAATGGCTATATGTGTGTTCACGAGAGAGTCAAGTTCTTCTCCTTGGCTGACCTCTGACCTCTACTCCATGTATGATGTATGACGTAAGCTGCATTCGTAGTGAAATCCTCTGACTTTTTTAAACTTCTGGGTTTAGACCACAGACTGTAAAAAAAGACTCCACTTCCTACCACTATAGAAAGTGAAGCCAAAACATTCTCAGTATGGCTGCTGACATCTTGTGAAAATGAGGTCAATTGGAGCCAGAATCTGCGCAGTAGAGATCGTGAGGTGGAGCCACGGAATCAAAGTCCCGCCCAAACTCCCACAGACCCAATCACAGCTCACAATCATGACACCACACCCCATTATTATAGCATCACATTACTAGTTTAAAGCAAACGTTTTAGAAAAACGAACACTTGAACATACATCAGCGTGATAAGGACTACATAAAATGACAGAAACCATCTTTGTAAAAAATTTATTTGATTATTTAGTTTGTGTCACGTCCCATTAGATTACATGGAGCAGGCGGGGAGCCAAGAAGAACTTGAATCTCTCATGAACGCACACACAGTTGTTGCCAGAAGTCAGTGATTTGAGTTATAATGTTAAAAATAGATTTTTTTTTACATTTTTGTTACAAAAACTCATAAATCTGCTTCAGAAGTCACCTCTGGAGGTGTATAGGTTAGTTTTACAAACGATATATCCAATTTACGGAGCATCAAAATAATAGCCAATTTCCAGCAGCATTACAACAGAATCAATTTTATAAAAACTCCTCCACCCAGATCTCTGGCCCCTCTGTCACTCTTTTACTTTTCAAAATTAATTATAAAAGAGTTGCTCCTGGCCTGAGGGTTTCATCAGTCAAAGCATCTGCATATCTGAATGTTACAGAGTAAGGAAACAAACACAGACAAATCCAAATTAAACCCTGCCGCTCGTGACGATACACTGATGTGTAAAGACTGAAATGATCGGTCTGTGCAAAAAACTGAACAGTATTTACAGTATATAGTTTTTTTTTTACCTCTGATTCGCTGCAATGTCCAACCGTCCTGAGCATAGACATAAATTCCTAGACGCCTCATTGGTTGCTTGACCGCACGTCAACGTTGCCACTGTCACGGAAAGCGCCTCTGTGGCTCTCTCCGACCGGTGGCAGCGGGAACCTTCGCCCGAATATTAAGTTCCTACCCGGACTCATTGGCCCCATGCACCTCAGCTGATTCGCCACAGGTGTTCAGTGTTAACTCGCCTTTATAAGGCCCGGACTGATCGCTACTCTTTGCGAAGTCTTATCTGCCCCATGGTGATATTTTTGAGCGTTCTACCCGAGTTTGATTTCCTGTGTATGACCCTGGACTGTTTTTCCCCGTGTATGATTATTGCTGCCTGCCTTTCTGATTTATGCCCGTTGTAAGATCATTCTGCTGCATTATCTGTGACATACCTGTTCGCTGTGGATTATACCTTCTGCCTGTTATCGTTGACGAATAAAACCTTGCATATGGATCCAACCGAGTCTGAGATTCCGTTACAGAAGACTTCGCCGCAACCGGATCCAGCGGCTTTGTTCAGCGTGGTAACCGAGGTATCCCGACAGGCCTCTATGCTGGCAACACATCACCAGCAGTTGGATAGACTCACCTCCATGACTGAGGAACTCGTTCGCTCTGTGCACGCTCTCACTGCCGCCGTGAACCAGCCCAGCCCCTGCTCGGAGCCGCCCACGGCAGCCGCCATTACCACGCTGCCCGCCCCCACGCCAGCGCCGATTCGACTGGCTCTTCCTGACAAATATGACGGGTCTCCGGGAAACTGCAAGGGATTTCTCCTCCAGTGCTCGATTTTCATCAATCAACAGCCCCACAGCTTCGGATCGGATGACAGTAAGCTCTCTTTTGTTTGCTCTCTGTTGACTGGCAAGGCTTTAAGCTGAGCTACCGCGCTATGGGAGGGACAAAGGATGACTTTTCCTTTGTATGAGCACTTCCTTCGGCAGTTTAAGGAGGTATTTGATCACTCCGTTGATGGTAGAGAGGCAGAGGAGGAGCTATTAAATCTCCGTCAGGGCACCTCAACGGCCGCGGATTACTCGCTCACTTTTCGGACTCTGGCAGCTCAAACTGGATGGGATAATAAACCACTAAAGACCATGTATCGTCGCGGCTTAAGGGAGGAATTACAGTCGGAACTCACTTGCCATGACGAGGGAAAGACTTTAGATCAATACATGGAAACCGCTATCAAAATTGACAACCTGCTCCGATCCCGCAGAGGGCGCCGTTACACCCCCACGCCTCTGGCATACCCCAGTGCCTCCAGTGAGGAGCCTATGCAGATTGGCTTCACTCGCCTCACTGAGGAGGAACGAGACCGGAGAATGAAGAACTGGCTCTGCTTATACTGTGGCCAGGCTGGACATTTTCGAGCTAACTGGCCTCGAGACCTCCACGTCCATCGAACTACCGGCCGGGTAAGCCACTTTCCCCTATCGTCTTCTTTGATCCTCGACATATGCATCCAAGTTAGAGACCGTGACATTAAAGCTAAAGCTTTTGTGGATTCTGGGGCAGCGGGGAATTTTATTGATCAGCACTTCGCTAATTTTCATCGTATCCCTTTCATTCCATGTACTCCTCATGTGGCGGTGTCAGCCCTTGACGGACGACCATTAGGAAACGGCACTGTTTCCTACAAAACCAAGGAATTAACTTTGACCACCAACACCCAGCACACTGAGACCATACAGTTCCACGTGATCCACTCATCCAGCCACCCACTGATCCTCGGTTTCCCCTGGCTCACACTCCACGACCCACAAATCTCCTGGAGGAGACTGGAAATTACACAATGGTCTTTAGCATGTCATCAACATTGTGTGAATGACCTCCAGAAAACTAACAACTCCACCTCCGCAGACCCCCCGGAGCTTCCATCACTAGAAGCTCTTCCATACCCTACCACGACCTGCACATTGCCTTCTCCATTTGATCCATGACAACCCCAGTGCGGGTCACCCAGGCATCCAGGCCACTACTGAACTCGTAGACAACCGCTTCTGGTGGCCCACTATGACTCAGGATATCATCACCTTTGTCAAGAACTGCATAACCTGCAACATGACCAAGTCATCGCACCTCCGGCCCGCGGGTCTGCCGCAACCCTTGTCCATTCCACAAAGACCATGGTCTCACATCGCTGTGGACTTCATTACTGACTTGCCTCCGTCCAGTCACCATACCACTATCCTATCCATCATCAACTGATTTTCCAAAGCCTGCCGCCTCATCCCTTTACCCAAACTTCCTACGGCCTGGGAAACGGCTCAGTCACTGATGAATCAAGTTTTCCGTTTCTATGGCCTACCAGAGGGTCTGGAAGGCCTTTTGCAATCAGCTAAACAGGCCCGGACTGATCACTACTCTTTGCGAAGTCTTATCTGCCCCATGGTGATATTTCTGAGCGTTCTACCCGAGTTTGATTTCCTGTGTATGACCCTGGACTGTTTTCCCCGTGTATGATTATTGCTGCCTGCCTTTCTGATTTATGCCCGTTGTATGATCATTCTGCTGGATTATCTGTGAAATACCTGTTCGCTGTGGATTATACCTTCTGCCTGTTATCGTTGACGAATAAAGCCTTACATATGGATCCAACTGAGTCTGAGATTCCGTTACAGCCACCATGTTGGTCCGGGCAACACTCCTTAACTCTTATATCGGGACAGAAGAAAATGTACCGGACTCGTCGGCAGTTTGAGGATCTACAGACCGTCGCACATAATTAAAAACAGATCTCGAGGTCTTACCTTTCACTGGTAAGACTGAAGAGTTGTTTACGGTGTTTTTGGTCATTAGCCACCAGTGTATACGCTTAATAACTATAGCGATATTTCTAGTTAGCTGTGAAAGCTGAACTTTTAAATGGATTCTTACTAAGTTTTAACTTGTATTGTAGCTTATATCATTAAGTAAATTGTGTTATGAGCATAATATGTACAGTGATCACTTTGACAAGAGTGTCAGACTGTCAGGATTAGGAAGCTAAAGCATCTCTCTTTAATTTCACTACTCAGTTACAAAGATCATTAATTTGATAGCTTATCATAAAACTCTGGACTGATTCTATATATTTTTTCATTTTCAGGCAGTTGCAAACAGGAGCACACAAGCCTTGAAGAAATCTGAAGAAAGCCAGTTCTGCATTTCCAAGAAATGATACTATCACAGCCTTTAGTTTCACTATTATTTAATTTACTTTTTAATCTACTATATTTATTCTTCATTATTTATTCTGTATTATTCTATCTTTGATATTACATTATATTTGCTATTATTTATCTTTTGTTATTCATTTATATGGTATTGTACTTATAATTGTTGCTATTATAAATCTATTATATCACTTGTGTTATTGTACTGTTGTACAGTATTTTATTGCATTACTACAACTTGTAATTTATAATTTTTATTATCACATATCACTTTTAAGTTTTTTACTGTGCACTGTATCAGGGTATAATATTTTATCACTGTAAGGTTCACTGGATCCATAAAGGATTATCATTTAGCTACATTTGTTTATGTTTGTTGTGGAGTTTATATCTAGAGTGTCATGTAAATAGGAAGCAGACTTTCACTGTTTGATTTGTATTCACTCATTTTATTCAGTTTTTTCAATGATGGAAAATTATTAGTACTTAAAGGTGTATTATTTAGATTTATCCCCCAGTATTTCAAAGGGATTGAGCTGTGTTCTGACCTGAGGCACAAGGCTAAAATGTTGGGGTTAAAGGCAGAGAAAGCAATGAAAAAAACTTAATTTAATTTAATGTACATTAAAAGGACATTACATGTATATATTACAGTTATACTACATTAATGTTATAATTGTCCACAAACAAAATCAACCAAATCAACAGGAGTGCGAGTGTGAGCTTTCTTAATTTCTTTTAAAAAATTAACAATTTTCCAAGCCTGACTAAATAACCGGAGGCAGAGTTATTTTTAAGTCCATGCATATCACAAACCACTGAAATCGGCTGATAAATGTAAATGTTATCGTAATTTTGATCCAAAAAATGCAGCTCCTTCATTCGCCGACATTTGTTTTTAAAGCAGTTTTGCACGGATAAAGATGGCAGACGCGTTGACGTATCGCAGCAATGGCTCAAAGAGGCTAATCAGGCATCTATGTATTTATATGTCTATGGCGGTCGCTGTCTCCACGATTTCAAAAAATGCCACTTCAAGAATCCTTACGTCAACGTTGGTTGTGAAATGTCATTGGCGTGTCTCGTGATCGATTGCGTCATGCTGTTGTGAAATACTATTGGTTCTTGTGTATCTCGTGATCGATTGCGTCATACAGTGTTTTCATTTAATTTTAAGTGTTATTGTTTTATTATTACTCAGTGTTTAGTCCTACTATTCATCTCCAAATTTTATCTACAGTATAATGCTATTCAATGCACTCAAACCCAGAGGATATGTCACGTTTTTAAAGTAAAAATCTGCTCTGTCTCTGAAGCATTGTAAATTCATACATTTAAATCAGGAAATATGCATCACAATATCATGTCAACATTTGTCCTCATTTCATCATACCCCATTAATGATGGAAAACTGTGGTTAACATATTTTGATGAAACATCTATGATGAATTGTTTATTGTTTGTTTATGAATTGTTACTTTGTTTGGGCTTCCAAAAGAGTTTTAACTGGATGCAACAATTACCTCATTTGAAATGGCTTTTATTGTTTTTGTATCATAATGCCGGGACACGTTTTGGTAAGGGGCGTAGCATTTCCATCACATGCACTGGATAGCTGGCCAATCAGTGCTCACCTGGCTTTTTTAGAACAAACAGTGTGTGGAAAATAATGTGTTTTTTGAACCTTAAACTGTCTCTGTCACCGAAGCCATGGTATGTGTATTAAGGGAAAACATTACTGTCATCCTTTGTTAGTTGTTATAAAGATAATTAGTTTAAGTCTCTAACTTTTACTGTAAGTTAAGTCTATAACTCTTTATGACAATAAGCAAATGTATGGTAAGTAAGTATTCTCAGAAGGTTTACATTTAAAAGCATGTATGAACTTGTAAAGGCATCTAATGTGTTTTATAATGTGTGTTTTTTTTTAGTTAATCTAACACATACTTAAGTTAAATAAACAGCAAATCGTTGTCAGATATATTACAGAGAGTGGCAGAAGCAGAAAACAATAGAGAGATTTGCCCTGAAGCTGGTTTTACAAACACATTGAGTAATACCTAATGTTAGTTATATGCACATGTGGTCGGGAGCAGGTTTATTTCATGTAAACAGGATTTAGGCTGCGCTCCTGACGGGTTATGATTGGTTGAAATGGCGAGG
>JAUMHE010023898.1:0-12569 GCA_032359235.1 Enteromius mattozi | reverse complement strand
GGGATGATTTGCATGAGACGCTGCTTTAAAAAAATTATAAAAAATACGGGACAAAACCCGTCCCGTATTGATTCAAAGCGGGACGCGCAATTTCATTCTCAAATATGGGACGATTCCGTATTTTAAAGGACGGGTGGCAACCCTATCAGGGGCAGACGGGGAACACTAAGGTAGTTGCAGCGCCGCTCAGACACCCAGAGGTGGGTGCTGCTGCACTTCTCAAACTCTCCTGGGACGACGCAGTCCGTAGCATAGCGCAGTGCTCCCGTGCTTTTAATGAATAATGTTTTACAAAGGGGAAAGCCAGACATGGAGACTTTGCTAATGCGTTTGGAGAGCTCTCCACATATAAAGTGCTCTTGATGAGCCCGAGTGCTTTTGTCCCTTTAGCTCCTGCGTTGGAGCCGACTGCAGCACCCCGCTTGCATGCTGCCAGTCCTTAGTCTGTCTAACCCATATGCCTCTGTGGTACCTGCCAGTGCTGAGCAGACATGCTGAATTGCCCCATTTGCCTGAGATACACATTCACCCTGGTGTCTGGGGTACATTAATCCTGATAGTCTCAGCCCAGATGGTCAAAGGCTTGGCTAGAGATGGGCTCTACTAGAGCCAGCAGAGAAGAGGACCCATGCCCTGACTGCATGGGGTCTCTTTTGTATTCTAGACTTTTTAGGCATGCAGATCATCAGATGAAAGTTATGAGATTCTTTGAAAATATGGCTTGTTCTTGGATTGAAAAATTCTCACAAAATAGCCAAGTCAATCTTTCTGTAAATATTAGATTTCTATCTTAGATTTAGCCTCACTTCTTCATCGTTTTGAGTCACATTTTGGTGTTTTATGCACTAATTCATACTACTACTATGTTTAATGTTCTAATGATTTATGATATGGAAATTATGGATAATTGAATGAGAATGAGAATTGTGGTAGAAATATAGAAGATATAATGTCTTTAAAGATAGAATTATATTGTTCAATTAATATTTTTAATAATAGGCTGTCAGAACACCTCTATAGTTGGACTTAAAATATAATTTAGCAATTTTTGACAGAATTTTAACATACAAAAACAATTAAGACACATATAACAAGTTAGGTAAAACATATTATCTATGTATAGAATATGGTGAATATAATTTAGAAAATATTCAATATATATTAAAATATATAAATAATTTTTCCAGATTATAAGAAAAAGATTCTAAGAAATTATAAGAAAGATTAAAAAAGATTATGCAAAAAATTTAAATATACATATAAATTATGTAATATAGAAATCATTATACAGTACATTTATTTTTCAGCATTCAGAAATGCCTTTACTATCTTGGATTAATTTAATGCATCCCTGTTAATTAAAATTTTTTATTTCAATTTCTAAATTTAGAATGATTTATACATTTGTATTTGTATTTTTTTGTATAATGTTTTATAGTTCTTTATAATTCTGTTTTATAATTTCTGATAATCTGCAAAAATCCTTTTGTTTTACACAAAAATATAGACAATCCTATCCATATTTAAGCAGCGAGTATATGGAATGTATTTGGTACAGCATTTTTCTTTGGGGTGAAAAAAAAACTGGCAAGTGAACCTCTGTCTGCATTTCATGCTCTTGTTAAAATTGAGTGTCAGAAGCCTGGGTGAAATATGCGGTCCCCAAGCAAAATTTTCCTTTATGACAGATTTAAGACTGTCATCTGAAGTGCTGTGAAAAGCGGACCTTAGCAAAATTTATCCTTCATATATCAGTGACGAATACTGAAATTACCTGTCAACAGGGGAGAGGCACAGCGAGTCCTGTGTGCCTCCTCCTCTGTGTTGGGGACCAAGGGTAGCTGTCAGCTGTGCTCTCTGGAACCATACATTTCTGAAATAAAGGGCACTTTAAACACTCCCATTGAGACGGGAGCCAATCTGACCACCCCCAACAAAACACCATTTCACAGAGGGCAATGCCACAGGAGTCACCGCTATTACTTTGAACTTTCACAGGCAAAATTAAATATGACTTATGGCAGTTATAATGCTGGAATATGAGCTGAAGTGGACTAAGAATGTCCAAGTGGTGGCAACAGGTCATTCTGTCCTGGGGAGGGTTAGCAGTGATGTCACTGGCACCTTGCCCTTAAAAGGCCCGAGTCGTAGCCCCTCATCAAAGCCTTTGCAGCTTGGAGTGAAGGGAAATATGAGCTCCTGTAGAAATAATACTTTTATATGGCCATCACAGCACATTAAAGAGAGTAAAGTTGGCAGGCAGCAGCACAATGGGAAGCATTATGAAGTGCTGGGTTTAAATAACTGTTTTGAGCCTCTGCTGTCCTCACAATAGTGAAGAAAACAAAGAGTGGCCCAGACCTCAGAAAACTAGTCAAAACCCTCTTTGGTCATTTCGATAAATCTCTCTGGTCCATATGATAAATCCCACCTCTTGTGTTCGTAATAGTTCTGCGTTCGTGAATCAGTTTGTGAATGTACAACATAACGGCATCATATCATATATCATATATCATATATCATATCATATCATATCATATCATATCATATCATATCATGTATCGTATCGTATCGTGTCGTATCACATATCTATCGTAAATCGTATCGTATCGTATCGTATCACATCGTATCATATCATATATCATATATGTATCGTATCATATCATATCATATCATATCATATCATGTATCGTATCATATCATATCATATTGTATCACATATCGTATTGTATTGTATCGTAAATCGTAACATAAATTGTAACGTAAATCGTATCATATCATATCATATTGTATTGTATCATATTGTATTGTATTGTATCGTATCGTATCACATATCGTATCGTATCGTATATCATATCATATCACATCATATCATATATCAAATCATATCATGCGTTATATTATATTATATTGTATTATATTAAAAGGTAATAAACATTTGTTTACACATTTAACTAAAGCTATATATGTATATTTATATATATGCTAATCCTATATATATATATATATATATATATATATACATATATGTGTGTATATATTTTCTAGATTTTTCTAAATATTTGTATGTACATTTTTGTCATTTTTTGTAATTTTTCAAAGCAACATTTTGTTTCTTAAAACGTAGTATTTATTTATTTATTCATTTATTTATCATTTTCCTGCAGAACCCCTTTCAGCACTTTTGCGGTCCCTGGATCCCAGTTTGAAAACCCTTGTCTTACAGTACATTTAAATACACACACACTCGCTGGTGAGATGGTTAATGGTTATTAGACTCTTACATCTGCTCTTGAGTCTACAGTAAAATAAGGCAGTCAGACAGAACACACAAACTGCTTCACTGAATGTGGTGGAATGATCTGATCAAGGGTGAGAGTATGCAGCCATCAACAAGAAGATGGTTTTTATCTTCGGTCAATATCCATGTGGTCTAGAATCCATTTTTTACGCAAGCATTGCAATAAGTAGTGTGTTCGGGTCATGTTTTTATTTTAAAACCTTTGCCTGGAAGGACTTTAATTGACCTGAATGCGTTCTCAAGGGAGAGGAGAGAGATCAAACACACACAGACCCACCAGTCAGAGCCTTCTCCTCACACATGCCGTCAGGAGCATATTTTCTCCTACATGGCTCGCCGTGCCCCACTTTGTATCAGATGCTCTTAGTAGCGCAGGTTTATGCATGCACTCATTCTGCCATTCCCTGGGTCTGAGCCCCAGATGAGAAGACCTCCACAGTCTCAGCTGTCCCAGTATTGTCGTACAGATGCGATGGTCTCTTATGACATTGATTGAGCACTGCACAGATACCTGTGTCAGAAAAATGATTGGATTTGTTTGTGTATCACGTCCAGAGTTATTACTCAAGGGAGGGTTGATTTCATTTACACATCCCTTCATGCCAGTGGGTTCGGTTCGAGACGTGCAGACTCGCAAATTAACTAACTTCGTGTAGGAACATTTTCTTGCTTAATGACTGAAAAATTCTATATGTCGCATAGGGAACATCTTGCCTGCCCTCATTAGTGTCAACCCCGTACCTATAAATGCCTAACGAGGAACTGTTATATTCAACCGCACTTGGTCGGTTGCAGTGCAGCTGCCTGCTTCAGTTTGACCACATATAAAGTACTGTGAACATTTTCAGGCCAGTTGTACCACCCACCTATTTTAATCTGGATGATCCCAGAGCAGCTGTGCAGTTCTTTTGGGCACACCTGCTGTAATGAGGACTCTGATGAAGGATTCACAGTGAGCAAGCATGGGTCAGGGGTTGTTATGGGCTTTAATTAGGGAGAAGTGAGCTGGGGTTCTTGTCCTTGAAGCACAGGGTTGTTGTGACATTGTGGAGATGGTCAAGCAAGGTCTGTTTGGGTCGGCTCTGTTTGTTGTGCTGGTGTAGTCAGGGGCATTGTCATTTTTTTTTCTTTGCCAATCCTGGCTTATTGGCTTATCATGACTAGGAAAATTTCCACCAAAAAAAAAGTATTTATTTATTTATTTTTTACATGTAATGCATTGGTTAGTGTGTAAGCCTTATATTTTTCTTTTCTTTTTTTTTGTCACATCTTTGACAATTTCATATCATATCATATTTTGTGTCCCACAGGGGGAAAAAGTTATTTAACTTAATTTGGGAAACATTAAGATGTTAAATGGTGGCAAAAATTTGATTTAAAGAAATAAATGATCTGCAAAAGATATGAACTGATACACTTTACAGTTATTTCTTAAACGTACCTTATTTTTAGGCATGTACTATATAGGTTGATATACTGTTGTATATTTTATATGTAGATTTAGGGACATACCATTTCAGTTATCAGCTAATATTAAAATTTTTTTAATTTGTTTATCAGTATCGGTTGATATTGGGGCCATATACTGTATATGAACCAGTACTGGATATATATGGTTATGTATGCTTATTTCCCATATTTTTAAAATGTTAATTAATTTGGCCATCATCTTGCATTCAGACTGAATTAAAATTGAATTCTCTTTTTTAAAAATGGATTAATCCTAAAAAAAAAGAAAATAGCCTTGAATTATAATATTGGCTGACATTTCCATATTGGTGCATACTTATTTATTATCAAAGGTATGTACAGTATATTTGGGAAGTTTTACTTAATGTCCAAAAAATAGTTTGAAATGGGAAACATGTCCAGAGGCAATTCAAAATCAATGTTGACACGTTTTCCATATGCAAATCTTTTCTTTTCAGTCAGCTCTCCTTCTCCCTCATCGCATATGTTTACTCTGTTTGTCCGTGTGGCTCATCCAGTCCGAACGCCACAAGTCTAGCAGTGACAGAACATGCTAAGCTACTGAGCACAACTCCTGCCATCCTTCTGAGAACCTAAAGCTCTATTGACACACTGTGTCCAGTGTCTGCTTTCCTCAGTAATTGGTAAAAGGGGCTCTGTAGGTGTGACCAGTGTAGTGATCCACAGTTCACAGTCTTAGCGGCAGCAAAGGGAACTGGGTGAGGTGTAAAATATGAAAGGAGGGTTAAAATAAATAAGGGAGCCCAGTGTGAATGGAAACATGTCTTGTAGTGGAGGAGAGCAGAGCTTATCGATTCTCTCCCTCTCCCGCAGTCTGATGTAATTGGATTCAGCGATATATCTAGGGTGAGTGGGCTTTCGCTTCGCCCCCTAAATGGGACCCCAATCAATTCAACAAGCTGCACTGCCATTCAGTCACTAGACGCCCACTTTCATAAATCGATCATCGTGCCACACTTCTAATTCTGCTCACCGGGCAGTACTGCGGCAAGAAGTTTATACCGCCAGGCCAGACCTGTGCCGCAGGGTTCGTTAAAATGACTGGCTCGTAATTACTGAGGAAGATGGGCAGTCTGATGTGTTTGTGTCAGCCGGTGTGTTACCACTCGGGTCTCTAAGGGAGTCCTGACGACACGGTGTGAAAGGTGGGAAGGCATCACAACATGTTCCTCACTTTATCGCTTTTAAACTGATATGACAGGAACACGGTGGCATTGTGAAAAGAGAAGGATCCAGACTCTATTCACTTGGGTTTTGCTTTTCACAAAACATGCCCATCTGGTTTTAACAACACTCTTTATGCTGTGAGGAAAAAAACAAAACATTTAGACCAAAGGGTTTTAAAGGTTTCTTTTTGGCAGTGACTTCAAAGTACAAAATATATATGCTAAATAAATATGGTAAAAATAAAAATGAATAAAAATACACGTAAAATGCCCGGTCTCCAATTTTGTTTTTTTATTTTTTAATAATAATTTAATAATAATTTTCTTCAACTTGAAAATAAATGTTTAAACAATTATAGTAAAAGTAAGTATAAATAAAAATACACTTAAAACACTTAAAATGTTTTTTAAAGATTTTTTTTTAAATCCTTACTGATAAAAGTTAGTGTCAATAATAATCATCATCATAATTTCTAGCTTTTTTAGTTATGGCAAATGTAACCAAACACAAAAGTGAACAAGTTAACTTTCACAATCCAAAAAAAAAAAAAAATTATATATATATATATATATATATAAATATCTAATTTTGTGTGGGCCCACTTGCACCACCTTGTGGACCCCTGGGGTCAACTTGTTGAAATTCCCCCAAAATATAAGCTTTATTTTTCTGTTATTCAGTCTTCTGGAAAGATGGTCTGGTTTACTTCTAACAGTAACCAAAAAAGAAGCTAAGGAACCAGTCAAAAATAATTTCTGTGGTTATCTACAGTTACAGTACAGGTTATCTATAATGCCACAAATGATATCAAAAACCTTGTGGTGAACCCATAATGTTTCCTTGGATTGGTCTCTTTTGTTTTACATCTACATGCTCTCTCTTTCTATTTCTTTGAAGATGAAGACAAAAGAAAGAATATTAGTGATTCATGTAGATTTCATTGGATACTAATAATAACTCAGGCAGATTTTTCATCTTCTCTTAATGTGACGTCTGATTTAGGTCAGTCATTAGTCTTCAGATGGCTCATTAATTCCTCTTTTTGTCTGCTTGCATGTTGAAAATGACCTTCATATGTTATTTTGATCTTTTAGGTATAGAATGAACATCATTAGGATGAAAAGTTCTTTTCGTGCCTACTGCAGCAGATAAGATTTGTGTCACCTGACTCGCTCTATTTCTGAACCTGATGAGGCTTCTGCTTCCTGTAGGTACATGATGAACGTGACTTGGGATGGCAGAGATTTGTCCTTCACCGAGGACGGTTACCAGGTGCATCCCAAACTGGTTGTGATTGTGCTGAACAAGGACAGAGAGTGGGAAAAGGTAAGGATGCTCCACGCCGCCGAAAACAACTGACCTCTTTAACTGTGCCATTATAATTTCATTATAACTCCTCCAAGCAAAGCGTCATTAAGAACTGTTCACACAATATTAGTACCCATGAATCCGCCATCTTAATTACACCCTGGAACGGTGTAAAAGTGTGTCAGTGCGGTAATTACCTCAGACGTGCGCTGCCAGAGTCTGCAAATTCGGAGGTGTAATTAGGGCATGTTTTTTCCCCCTTCTAGACCGCAATCCAGTCTGAGACCAAACATGAATGAGAACACACACATGTGCATTAGTGCAGGTATCTCGGATGAGCGACTCCCTATTTTTTCCTGTTTTAGTAGAAAATGTGGTTCAATGAAACCAGAGCGGTAGGAATAATTGGAACGACAAAACAATGGGAGAAATTGATTGGTGGAGTTCGCTCTGCAAATCAATCAATATCGGTGGGAGTCTAATTGACAGAATAAGGCTCGCACTGAGAGACCGATTCGGTTATGACTACACGTCCATGTGGCAAACGACAGATTTGCTCTGATCAGGCCTTTTGATCTCTTGTTGGGAGAGCATGACGATCATCAATAGTATTAAAACATCTTGCGTAATTTGGAGGAGAATCCACATACTCGTGGTCTGTCTTAATATAACATGGTATGGCTCATTAAACGACTGTTGTTTTGCAGATATGATATTGGGTTTGTATTACAGTAGGATAAAACACACTAAATTAGGTCCCAGAGGTGTTTAGGAGCTCGTTATTCAGCTGATGTGTTCTATTGGGCTCTGTTACGGCAGCTCTGTATTGTTTTTCATGCTGTTTCAACTGTCCATTAAACTTATGGACTTTCGTCAATCTGTTATACAATCAGCTCATTTGGGATTAGATACTGGAGTAGTATTAGTGTTTAAAGCAGAATATAAAAGGTGACAATGACATTCATTGTCTAAATTCTCCTCAATGTCTTCAAAAAAATAAATATGTGCACAAAAGTCATTTTTATCACGTAAATACAACTAAATTGTTCCTTGAAACTTTTTTGTAAGTGCAGCTCACAGCACTTTAAAAGTGACATTTTTTGCATGTTTGCATTTTCTCCAAAACACTAGATGGCACTGTATAGATAATATCAGCTGAACCATCAATGGGAAGAAAGATGTTTTCATTATTATACACCATCAACACATTTTAAACACAAATTAAAACAAATTAATAAAGTGTTTGCAGTATAAAAGAAATTTGCTGTTTAAAAATATAAAATCGTTTTGACTCAGTATACAAAAGGCAGCTTGGTGAAAGCGTTAGGGTTAGGGTTATATCATACGGTAATATATGAAGTCCACTATACAATATTTATTGCGATATTAAACAGAACTGCACTGCAAAATAAATGGAATTTAATATTTCTGTGTCTGTTGCATTTCTGGATGTGCACTAAACTCGCAGAACATGAAATAAAAGAGTCTACTGCATTCGTTCACTGTGAGCGGAGCGGTGCAGAAAACACTGGATCATGAGCTGATCAGCTGAACAACCTGAGCATTTTGAAACGCGCAGCGCAAACAGACTTAATAAAGGAATTAAACCATATTGTGCTTTCAGTTTTAGTTTGTTTGATAGATAGGCTACAATACTGTGCCATAGCATAATGGCCCAAAACACAACTTTAAAGACCTTTTATGATGCAATAAGAAGTTTAAATAGATATTTAAAAAGTAAACTTTTCATACTGTTTCACATTGCATATATCAAGCAATATTTTCATATTGATAATATTGTAACATCCCAAGAAAACATGTCATTTTAAACATTATTTGAAATATTACAGGCACATCTGCTCATCCAATAGGACTTCAAAAACGTGGTCAGTAAACTTCAATTCCACTGGGCGATTTTGTGGATGTTTAGGAGTAAACCAGACTCGTTCTTTTAGACCTATGCCAATACAATCATCAATTTTTGTTATTTTCTTTGCTGTTTTGCTTTTATATATGTGCTGATTTACATCATTTTCTACAGTTCAGTTCATGAAGTAGGTCGTTCAAATAAGCGTAAACACTGAAACCAGTGTTTCTCAGTGTGGTCAGAGCTGATTCGATGAGATGCAGCACTGGACAAAAGTGAAATGAACCGCACAAGAGAGATTGAAACCGATACCGCAGATTAACTCTCTCTCTCCCTCACACGCTCAGGTTCTCTCTCACTCGCAGTTTCAATCTCGATGCAATTATGATACTGTGCTGCATCTCATTGAATCATGATGTTTAGTGCAATGCATATTGTATTGTAGTCTACTGTGGTACAGTATATAATATACTGAAGGACTGCTATATTAAGAATTTGATTTACTGCTCAAAATTTGTAAAATAAAGTAATTTTTAATTAAAATAAAAGTAATCAAAATAAGTATTTTTTTTCTTAAAATAAATTAATTATTTTATTTAGTAAGGATGCATTAAAGTGACAATACAGTTATGTATAAAGTTGCAAAAGATTTCTGTTTCTACAAAAACAGCAGAACACTTTTAACACTGATAATAATAAGAAATGTTTTTGAACACCAAATCAATGTGACACTAAAGTAATGAAAACTCAGCTTTGCCATTACAGGAATAAATCTTAAAATAAGTGCTGTCAAACTTTTGATTGATACCGTATCATCGTGTCTACAGTACATGAAAAAAATAAAATAAAAAGGGCGAAAAAAAATCACAGTAATACTATTTTAAAATTTTTGTAAGCATAAGAGATAGCAGGCTGTATCAGGTCTTTTTTTTTATCTTGCTTGGCCACTCCAGATTTCTACATGTATGGGCTCTGACTCTTTTGTGATGGGACAACAAATGGCAGACGGTTCAGTTGTTGGGCTTCAGTCAATCTAAAAATAGCCTTTGACTCTTTGCACTCTGCGCTTGCCAGTGGCCATGTACAAACGTAACGCGCTCCTCCCTCATTTTATCAGGGAGCTGACAGCTGCAAAGATCAAGCTGCTATGGTGCCAAATTAAATCCACATGAAAGTAATTACATTAATTAATTCCATGTCAAGTTGCCTCTTGTTGATCTTGATTAAAGCGGATAAAATGTTGAACTGGTTGTCACTCTGGCTGTGTGCTGTCACATATTATTTTTTGCCTTTGGACAGAGTTTTGGAAACAGATGACAGAAAACACTGGACTACAAGTGTCAGAAAAAGAATCACAACTTAGTAAGGAAATAAGCACACAAACCCTCTACTGACTCATCAGAGAAGCTTCTCAATTTGATTTCATCTCAAAAGATTGATATAGCTTCATGGTGCCGGACAACCAAAAGACAATAAAAAAAATCATAAAGAGGAATAATTTGAAGACATGAACCTGATACCTCGGGTCTGCCCGGGTGCAGGACCATGGGGAGCTTTTAAAACACTGTAGGAAGACACACGGGGACAGGCAGAGTTGTCAAATGCGTAGCTCTAAGCAACATAACTGCAGTGTAATGCAGTTTGACATCACACTATGTTGATATTAATCTGACAAAGCCTATTCATCAGTGTGAACTGCTGGCAGAGCAAAGACAAAAGCATGGGACAGATTTACAGCCCTGTTGAACCGAAGCAATATCTCACACCTTGCCCTGACGACATATCCACGTGGCTATTAGTGTGCAGCACGTCATAAAGCATATTGCGCTTTTGCAAAGACTGCACTAATGGCAGTAACTGAGTACAGATGCTAGACAGAATTACATCAATCATGCATCGATAATGCTTAGGCCTGTAAATGCCCTAAACAGTCCTCCTTTATTGGGTAAAAGACAAAAAAAAAACAAATGTGGTTGTCACTTCTGGAACTTTAGTGTTTAGTGTCTATTGACTTTTGCACGTTATCAAAATTTGGTCTGCTCACAATACATGCACACACTCTCTGCAAATGCCAGTGTCTGTGTCTGAAACAATTAGAGTTGATGATTTCTGGTGACATGAGTGACAAGGACTGTCAGAGATGCGGCAAAGTCATTTCAATTTATGCAAATGACCAAATGACAAATATAGTGCAGACAGTATCTGGATTTCCATCTCTGAAATTTTAAGCAGATTATTGCACGAAAAAAAAAGAAAAAAAAAGAAACACCTCTTTCTTGTGCGTATTTTCTGCCACCATGGTATTTGTGTGCATGTTCATTTAAGTTTTGATGTCAATGCAGGCAAAATCTCAAGTAAACGTATTTTGTAAGGTTATTATGGGGCAATTCTTTAGTGCATTTCCCAAAAGCATTGTTAGTTAACTATGGTCACAATTTCTGTCGTTACCAGCATAGTTCAACGACTCAGTGTTTCCCGAAGCCTTAGTTCAAATGAACCTTCGTAATCAGCATCACAAACGCACGTGGTTGAAACTAAAGCTTTGGAACTGTGGTTAGAAGCATAGTTCCTTTTTAATAAAATATATGGGCTTAGATAAAGATGCTCTTGCATGGGCACAAAAAGCAAGCTAACATGCAGTATCTGTATCTTCCATTCTATCTAAATATAAAATGCATTTTAATTATGTATTTTTGTAAACGCCATTTTTGAAAAGTGTGCATGTGCATAAATGTCTAAGGGAACTCCGGAGTATGATGTAAGAGGGAACCCGTGATGAATCAAACATCAAATAAAGCAATGACAGGGAAAATTAAATTAGTAAATTAGTCGTCAGGTGCCCTGTTCAATACAGCTGCAACTTTAGAGATTGCTAATCAGTTAAATAGCAGAAGTTATTACTCCACCTCATGCATGTGATGTCATTAATAATGGCCCTGTGTTGTTGAACTAATGTGGTTCAAACAACGGAGATGCGACTGTGTTCGGGAAACAGTCGAGACTAGCTGGTTTCCAAAACAGTACTATGGTGGTTAATCAGCAAGTTACTGTACAATGTTGTTTGGGAAATGCACCCCAGGATTGTTCAAAATTAATAGCAATTAATTTTGTAGTGATGCATAATGGAAGCATTTCTATATAACATACACAATTCAGAACTAATGATTCAGGAATTTCATTTTTAATTAAATAAATTAAAGGTTATTTTCTTAAAGTTGAAATCACTTTTCTGCATCGCCAGTGGTTGCTGTTGCTTACGTCACCAATAATCAACTGAAAATGAATCATATTCATTGTTTTATCACTGCAAAAATAATCTATAGCAGTTTATAAATGGTTAACTGCAGTTTATAGAGCCTCAGTTACCCTTTCAGTCGAATCACTTCGACGTTACATATGGGATCTCGCATGAGAGACCGATCGTCTTCGAGCCGT
>JAUMHE010023897.1:0-12579 GCA_032359235.1 Enteromius mattozi | reverse complement strand
TATATGTATATGTATATATGTGTATGTATATGCACATTTTTCTGGACATCTATGCATTGCAATTACAATAATGAGACAACATTACCTGTATAGCAATAACAAAGACAATCATTCCGAGATATATGCGTTACATTGATTCAAATTGATGCGTTTGTATTCTGTACATAACAAAAACTGTTCTGAAAGGGTCTCATTTAACAGAAAATATTTTTACACTTACATTAAATTAAAATAACTTTGTTAGCAAGCACGACTACTGTAAAAAAGTAAGGGTCTAATTCAGTAATAAATCGCCATTTTGCATTCAAGATTGATTCAATAAATCATGCTTTGCATTTGTTTTGCAAACAGCTGCAGTGGCGTAATACAATAGGCAACAATGCTCTCTAAATTTGAATAACTGATTCATGTTCCTGCTGGTTGAGTTATAACCCTCTAGCAAATTAAGAGGTCTAATTAAAGCTAATAGCATTAGCATTCAAACGCTACAAACATTACTTAATGAGCTACACCTATTCTTTCAAATTAATGGGTGGCACGTACTGCAGGTTGACACAATTTAGAGAGCAAAAACACAGCACGTCCAGTCCGATGAATATATCGCCCTAATGACTGACATCAGCATGCGCTCAGCGTTGATTAGGCCACACAAGTCTTAACGGAGTACGTGGCTGCGTGCCATTGTCCCCATTATGTCTTGCTATAGTTTGAGTTCTCTGGTGAGTGTGTGTGTGTCTTGCGACGTTTTCTTGGTTCGTTCACATGCCCCCAAGCCCCCCTCCACCGCCGCGACAATCATCATTTGGCTTGTGCCTATCAAAGCCCACTGTCACAATGCTCTGACTTTTTGCCTCAGGTGCCTTCAAACATTCACTGCTTCAGTGTCTTTCACCATGAGAAGGTTCTTATAGAAAAGCCGGTGGGTTGGTGGCATCTGGCACATGAATCCAGTTCACACTGCGCCCAACCGAGCTTTACAGCCTCATTGTATTCGCTTTCTTAACACCCTGCTAACGTTGTCTCATTAACATCAGGCAGGTCGCATGGCTGCCGAAGCGTTTGGTTGTGTCTTTCAGAGGTGAATGGTATCTGCCTGCCGTTCCCGCTTTCTCTCTGCGTGTGCGTGGGGGGGTTGGAGGCCTGCTGTCCGTATGAAAGACCAGGGCAGCCAGGTTTATAAATAAAACTGACAGTGTGCACCTTGCACAGCCATGACCGGAATGTTTATAGCTTAGCAGCTCTAGAAAGAGACGGAGACTTAGGGAAGGCTGAAGTCTCAGGGGTGGGTTATTTCGAAGCTGCGTGGTTGAAAGAAAATGAGTGGCGTACAATGATTCTTCACCTAAAAAAGGCCAACCGATTCAGTTATAATCCACTCATCCAATCTCTTCAGCAACCCCATTGTGGACAACTAACAGCAGTCTCCAAGATGTTCAATCTGAGAGCGGAGCGGGGGAAAAAATGGCTCGCTTGCGGCGATCAATATTTACCAGATTCTCACCTCAACCTTTGACTCTTTTCTGAAATGTGCGGGGGAGGGAGTGATCAACAGCTGAATCGAATCAGCCATCCAGGTACGATCTATCCGGGAAGTCACAACCGAGAAGACAGAGGCTGTCGCCGCTTTTGACATACACACTCTTTTGTGTACACAAACAGACAGGTACACACCTACGAAATGACTCAGGGGAGATATAGCCTTGCCTCACGGAGGCGATAAATGTGGGCACATTAGGAATTGAATCTTTGTTTTGAACCTGAGCCCTGGCCTGGGCTGTTTTTGTTGTGACATCTGGAGGGCGATGGAGATAAGCTATCAATCAAAGTCGAGCTTCACTCCTTTTAAAGACTACCTGAGACCAGAAAAACACACAGGCACTCCAGCAGACAATTTTCTGGCTTTATGTTGGCTTAAAGGTGACCGTTAGCATTTAGCAATGGCATTCACAGCACTCTGTTGATGTAAGTTTAGACCACCAAACTGAGATAAGCTCTTGCTTTAGGCAAGGGTAAAAGAGCAAATACAAGCCTGCTAATTCACTTTGGTGAATAACATTGCTGAATTGCTTTAATAAGAGCAACCATGTGAAAAGATTTATTTTCTACTTTCCATCCTCTGCAGACTTTTTTTTTCTCTGAATGATTCGTGCTTTGAAGTAATCCCTTTCCACTGCTAATACACCCATCTCAGAAACTCCTCTAACTATTATATGACTGTTCGTTTGCTTTTGCCTTTTGCTATTACAAAAGGATTCCAAACAATTAAAAGCTAATATTGTCTTATCACTATAAGCAGTCAGGTTCCTTCACAAAATATTCAAACCTAGATTGATTTGCTTCTAGAAGTTATTACTGAACTTGTGATAACTGGAATTCTCCATGTCTCATAAAGGAGCAACACCATAGCAACCACCCCACGTACCCTGGCAACAGCCCTAGCAATCATCCTGGGTACTCTAGCAACACTTGAGGGACACTATGGAATTCTGAATTTCTGTCAACATCTGTGACTGAAACAGCTAATTTCTAGATGATTTGCGGGGCACCATTTTTACACTTCCGCCAATGGATGAATCTGCTAGTTTCAACATATCATAGCAGATCTGTCTGGCTACTTGATCACTGATAGTGGTATGACTACAGACATGTATTTAAATATCCCTTATTTAAGCAGGTTAATATCACATCTTAGTAAAACAGCAATAGTAGCCAGATTTTTTTAGGTACTGTGAATGTGCAAAGGCGAACAATGTAAACCTGAAATTTTATAGCTAACAAGTATTTTTAAACCAGTATTGTAGATTTACTGTATTTGCTTGGGTAGGGCAAACAAATTAATGTGAACATAGATTTTTATTTATCAATGGTATTTATTTAATTTATTTATTATTTCCAACAAATTGTGATCTATAAGGGCTATAAAAACCCAGCTGACTACAAACCTGACCACTAAGCATTCCATATGATATATGCAAACAAAAACAGCTGCATCTTTACCCCCATTCATAACACTGAACATAGAGTCATAGAACTACATCTCCCTGCTCTTTGCAGTTCTCTGGAAGAGCAGCGGGTTTTTTTTAGGCCAGCCTTCAGACTATGTTTAACTTATCACTGCCTAAAAGTTACAGCACCTGTTCTAAAAGAGGAAGCAAACTTTCATTTCCTCAGCCCCAGAGGCCACCGATCCTTTATAAGATTTGCTGGGATCCTTGAAGAGAGCGCCGCTTCCATCTCTCACCCTCCAGGGGGCCTGCTCCATTCCACCTCGCTCCACACACTCCTCCTCATGTGTCAGCTGATTATAACACACTGAGTGTCATAGGCAACACATTATTGTACTTGTAAAGACATGGGGACACGCTCCAATAAGTCCTCAGTTGGGAAACCGAGCCTCTTTTGCATATTAATGACCTGGGGTCAGTTTCTTAAGATTGCGTTCACGAGGAGGTGGAAGAAACGAGAAGGAGAAGAGAAATTGACCGAGCAGTGAAATTATGAAAAAAGGGAGCATATGCAGGTGTCCAGGGTCCAAAATTAACGTTTTACCGCACCTGCCAATGGTGGATGAAATGAGAGCGCTTACCGGCCAAAAGTATTTCTTACTGACCATGAAATTGTATTTTGCATTGTTTTGGTTTTTTTTAGCTATATTTTTTTCTGTCCATAAGTTGAATTATTTTGCCATTTTTATAGGATTTATATACTCTGAACATACTTATATGCTCTTCTTTTCAGGGTCAGTAAGATTCAGCAAAGATGCATTAAAGTCAAAAATAGGCATTTTAAATGGTTGTAATAATATAATATATAATATTACAACATAATTTTATAATATTCTAAAAATTACAGTTTAAATGCTTTTTTGTTTAAATATATGCAGATTTGCTGAGAATAAGTGACATCAATAAATAATTCATTCATTTTAAAATATAATCATTATTGGCTAATAATAAATTATTATCATTACATTACACCTAATTTGTAGCACATTTATGCAAAAGTAGACCTGTTTGTTATATAAAATGGTAATTTAGAAGTGTTCATTTTTGATCCTGTGGGTGTGTCTAATCAGGGGATTATGGGAAAAGAACGGGAGCATTTTAAGGATGTAGTCTTGAATTCCATCCATGAAATAATTTAGATGATTGACATGATACTGTAGCATGGTCATATACTCTTTCAATAAAAGGGTAATTGTATCTCTGGTTCCTTTTGTGTTGTAGCTTTGTCAATAACTCAGACATCAGCTCCCCTTCCAGAGAGGACAGACACCAACCACTTAAAACAACAGAAGTGGATAATAATACACATTATGTTCCCCATCAGCTCTTCTGATGACAAAAGACTCAATGAACTCCATGAATGCCTTGAGTACCCCCACAGGAAATAGGCCCAGTCTTTGGTTCACAAGAGGAAGCTTGGTCAAAAGAGGGGAAAACTTAAAATACCTGTGTAGTTCTTGCACAGCTGAACTCTGCATAATAGCTAAATGTCAATGTAGAGTGCTAATGCTCACACAACTGAGCAGCTCTCCCGTGAGACCTGATTAAGAGACGGTGAGAAGGCAGATAGCTTACTCGTGTCTATAATAACGGGATAAGTCACATTTGAATGTCCTCATTATCTTTTACTAAGGGGAGAGGAGTGGCTGTACCTAACTTCTAGCCGTGAATATGGAGTGATTTGGATATTTCAGTGTAAAAGGGACGAAGAAAGCAATTTGTGAGGCATCACATACCTGTTTCTGAGTCAGACAACCTGAGTGTGATAGTTCGAACCATATGCCAGTTTCACACTTTGCATATAAAGTGATCTTTGAGTTCGATTCCTGCTTGCTTAAGCACTTTCCAAGTGCTTTACCTAGATAGACAGGAAAATGTATTGCTGTACATTATCGATTGCAAAGAGGAAATACAGTGCAGATGTACGCAAATAAATACTTGTGGTTTAGTTACAACAGACAGTGCAAGAGTGCTTTATTTACAGTGTAAAATCTGAGTACAATGTGCATAAAAATAAACAGTTGCTAAACCATTTACTTCATTCCTGTATGTACAAGTCCAGTGACTCAACACACACACTCACACGTTTGTTTTTGTGAAAAGTGGGGACATTCCATAGGTGTAATGGTTTTTATACTGTACAGACTGTATGTGCTATTGTCCTACACCAACTCTACACCTAACCCTACCCCTTACAGGAAACTACAGACAATTTTAGATTTTCAAAAAAAAATTCTGTGTGATTTATAAGCATTTTGAAAAGTGGGAACATGGGGTACTGTCCTAAAAAGTCACCTTCACCTTGTAATACCTATGTCTTGGAAGCTTAGTGTTTTTCTTCTGAACACCATTGATGTGTATTTTATATTTATTGCATAAAACCACCATAAACATAAATATGATTAATAAAATGCAATAAAAAAATAATGCAAAATATAGTTTTATTGGCTCTAAATGTCATCTACCATTGGAGTATTGTGATGGCTTGTACTGGCAGTGAAGAGAATATATAATACTGAAAAAAAAATAGCAGAATGATAAGATGCCAATTGCGCTTGTTAGAACACTGCAGTGGATGGAGCCAGTGGCTAAAGGTGATGATGCACAGAATTGTTAATGATCAACATCGTTGCTGATGCTGCTGGCTCTCTATCACTCTCCTTTACTGTAATGTCATATGACGATGCTACAAATAACATTATTTTGTTAATTTTTGTAATGCAATGTGTTTATAATATGTTAAGCCCCTTACCGTATTAGAAAAAACACAGCATCTCCACAACATGGCGGGTACGGCGACTATTGTAAAGCAAGATTAAAAGTTTTTCTTTCTTTGCCTATACATTTGGGTGGTGTTATGCAAACCCTTTAACACGGTGACATAGATTTGTATGGGCATGTTTGAATGAGGCATTTTAAGAAGACAAGGTTGAGTCTTAACTTTTAGAATATCTCTTTTGATCTGAGACTTTAATCTTTTTGCGACTTTACGGATCTTATCTATCCACAAACAGCTTCAGCCAATGAAAATCGCATGAAATCGCATCATATGTCCCATTATTATTAATAAGTTTGTCTTTTATCTTTAAATTAAAATCTGAAAATGATCCACCTCCCTAAAATGATAGGCTTTTCTCTGATGATGTCAGTTTGATGGCTCGGGAATGACATGCTTAAACATGCCCCTCCTAACGCCTGAAACGCCTACTTTACTACATCCAATCAATTCGCAGTAGAAAAAACAAGCCACCCCCTCAATTCTCCTAATTCAATATTCTGTTTTTCTCTGAAGTATGTCACAATATAGTAGTAAGATTGGTCACAAACTCCCGGGTTCATGCTTACTTTAAAGTGACAGTTTTCTGTCATCATACCACTAATATTAAAATTAATATATATTTAAAAAAAAAAGTGTATGTATAAAGTTCTTGATCATAGCCATGCTCTATCGATTGACTGTTAACATTTTCTGATTTCCCCCTTTTCCTGTCGACTCCCTGCAGCACCATGAATAGTGGCAAAAAGTTATAGGTATTTCTCTTTTGGTCTAAATCATTTATAGACCTGTCATGTGTCAGGTATTTATACCTTCTTAGATTGATTTGGACAATGTCATTTTGGGCCAAAAGCTGTGACTGTCCGTATCATGTGGGCATGTGGGCTCCATCTGTGCCTCTCTATCCTACGAATCTTCTTGCAGTTTTTAGCAATAAACGAAAACTCAGGTCTGTCTCTCTTTCGTTCTGTCTGTCTGACTCTGATTACAGTCTCTTGACAGGTGTTGGCTCATTGAGTGGTAGACAGGCCAATGTCAGCATCATCAGCATGGATTTCCTTTGAGATTTTGACACACAACCCTGAAGCCCTGCTCTATCTCTCTCTCTCTGTCTTGCATGCTCTCTCGCTTTCTTTCTCCTATAGGACCTTGTCGCCTACGGCTAATCTTGCAGGCATTCTCCCACTCAGTCCAACTTGATCCACTCGACTCTACCCTGTAGAGGTATGTCATTGCCCTGTAATTAAGACCCAGACTTTTCACCTTCCTGTCTCTGTGCAATGAACAGCCGCATTTTTGACAAATGCACTCAATGCTTCTACTTCTGTTATGGAAAGAATTGTTATTAGCTTGGACAATGTGCATACTTTCTGAGGCACAGCTTGGAAAGAAATGTCAATCGGGTTAGAGATAATTGAGTTTGCCTCACTTCCGTTAGGGGTGGCTGGTCAAACTTTTTTCCGTCAAAACATTTATTGCATACTTTTGAGGAATTTTGTCTTCTATTTGGTTTGCATGTGCTTATGAATGTGAGGTTTCAGTTAGTTCTTAAATGACAACCTCACATAAAAGATTGTGACTGGGGCTATACACTATATGTTTGGGAGGCTATGCCTAGTGATGTCAAATTAAATCACATGTGAATAATGTAATGGTTTAATGTGCTTTTTATGTAACCATCAAAGATGAAAAAGTGTGTAATTTTACATTTCTTACTTGCAAAAACAGTTGTTTTCAGACAGGTTCCCCAAATGCTCCCTTTGTCTATCATTGGTCAGGTAAATATACCTGAACTCATGCCATTGGTTGACCAAATGTCTTCAAAAGGCATTAGAATTGGTAAACTGGTTTCATTTTTGTGAATCAGATTTTAGCAGCTTTTTACCTTTTTTTCAGAATGTAATCAAAACTCTATAATATAAAAACACTACACTATATTTAAAATATATAAAATATATAATTATAAAAATCTATCATATAATCAAAATTATTTTATTTAGTTATAAAAACATATAGAAAACATGAACTGCTTAGTAGATTTCTACCGTTTAAGATTTCATTTTAAACATTTTGAGTTTACTTTTAGTCAGTAGATGTCGAGGTAGAATAATTAAAAACTTTAAAACTTTTCATATACTGTATATATACACACCAAAACAAATCCTTAAACACCTGGATAAATATACAATACCAGGTAACACTTTGCAGAAACTTTCTTTAGTTAAAGTAATATCAAGAATTAACTAATAACTAACTATATATATATATATATATATATATATATACACAGTATATTTACAACCCCCTAGTTTTATTTATTTATTTTTGTTGTTGTTGTTGTTGTTAATTTGGTGCATTTGTGGCACAGATCATCATTAGAAACTATTTATTCTGTATCCAGCCAATCAGTTCCACCAATATGCCGCATTTCATCTCCAGGGCAAAATACAATGCCTGAAGTAAAGAATGATGTCTGTTGTTACACACTGAACGTGCAGTCTCTCATAAACAATGCTCATTTGCTGTCATATAAATGACAAGTAATGTAATTGAATGGTATTTTGTCCTGAAAGCTTTTATTTGTGCTCTGGGCTATAACTGAGATCTAAAAAGGCAAAAGAGCAAATCTGGTAAATGTCATTTTTCTGTGTTTCTCCATTTAAGAAGTGGTTTTAGTTCAGATCCAATAAAGAAGCTCATACTGTACATATGTTGTTCCAGTAAAGCAGGTTTATTTCCTATTTCATAGAGGCAAGACATTAAACCTTCAAACCCAGGGTGGAGCAATTGCAGACAAGGTTTGAACATCCTTGTTAAACCTGTAACCAAACAATATCTTTATTCTACCTTTCCTCTAACTTAATCTTACAGAACATCTGAGCAAACAGTAATATATGAGAGAAGAAGCATGAAACAACTTTTTAAAATCCCAAGAGAAATGAATTCAACATTTGCATTCTGTTTTATATGCTAGAGGGCACATTATTTGTCTCAAATGATTTATGCAGGACACGTATAGTACACTCGAAAACACAAACTCCTATAGATTGTATTTTTTCATAGACTGCAGCTTACTAGAAGCATCTCTGTTTAGAAACAGCTCATACTGTGTATGTATTCTCACTTTGATTAATGCACAATGAAAGACGTATTTGTAATTAATAATAAGTAGAAATTCTTTGTAATTAATTACACTGAAATGAAAAATAACATGGTCCTTAATAAATCAATATCCATAATTTTATTGTTTTCATTTTATGTGCACTGTTCTAGTATATTTACTTTGCTGATAAGCATATCTTAAATGATGATTTATCTTTTTTTTCTTTTATTTTTGTATTTTTTTTTGCAGGAAGGTTCCCAATGTCAACGCAAACAGAGCAGTCCTGAGGAGTTTCATTAACTCTACCATATGGAGGTTAGAGAAATTTCCACTTGGCACAATGTGCAGAAGTCTGTGATGGATTTAATGAATCGTTACTGTAAAATGCAAGCGGTAAGTTTTGCTAATTGCTGTTCGGGCTGGTTGCCACAAAAATAATAATAATGAAAATAATAATTTTCTATTCGCTCTTGAAGTGACTCGTGGCCAGGTATGGTGACCCATACTTGGAAATTGTGCGCTGCATTTAACCCATCCAACATGCACACACACAGCATTGAGAAGTGAACAACCACACACACACTGTGAACACACACCCGGAGCAGTGGGCAGCCATTGCTGCGGCGCCCGGGGAGCAGTTGGGGGAACGGTGCCTTGCTCAAGGGTCTCACCTCAGTCGTGGTATTGAAGGTGGAGAGAGAGCTGGGAATTCACTCCCACCACCCACAATCCCTGCCGGACCTGGGACTCGAACCCGCGGCCTTTGGGTTTCAAATCCAACTCCCTATCCATTAGGATAGGGAGTAATCCTAAATATTCCAATCTTACTGGAGGCTAAGTATTCCAATTACATGTATCACACGTTGTTAAATAGACAAAAATGTAAAAATAGAAAGGAAGCAAAGAGATACCGGACATCTTATCAGTTGAAGTGTCACCTTCTAGTGTGTCCACTCTGGGTATTTTTTTGTTATTGTTGTTTTTCTGTTATGTGTTCCAAAGGAATCGGATCGTGTGTCCTTTCCTCTGATCTGCAACAGGAAATTTCTCCTAAAGTGATTCGTCCTAAAGTGCTAGTACTTCATGCTCAGAATGAACATATGATGTGATCACCAAGTAACCCCTAGAATGGCTGAAATACAATCCTTGCTATTTGTCTTTTTGACAGAAAGTAACCCACACTGTAGAAAAAAAAAAAATATATATATATATATATGTAAATATATATATATAAGTAAATAATCATGAAAATTTTGAAGTTTGAGCAGTGTATAATTTTCAATATAAATTTTTTTTATGTATAAATTTATAAATGTAAACTGAAATTTATAGCATAATAATAAAACATATATATAAATATAAAATTCAATTCATTTAATCATGAGATAGTTAAGTAAATTAATTAAAAGTAATTAATGAAAAATTCTTCAACATGGGATGTTCACAGACATGGGATGATGATGGCATTGGATAGGCTGCTCTGTACTGTGGAGCAGTTTGAACTTCCGTTGCGATGCTCAGGTGGAAATGTGACACCAACTGTTAGTGGTGGCTTGGGTCTTATCTGTTGGGACAGCTGAGCTTGACACAAAGTGCTCATCACGCTCCATTACCCAGCAGCGACATGCTGCTCCATAAAGACAATTCAATGTACCTATCCAAGAGTCACACAGGAATGGGCTGCATGCATTTATACTTTGGCTGATCCTTCTCTGATCTTTTTGTTTCAGTGTAAATGCTGGTCCAATCTTGTGAGAAATCAGTGTAATCACTAAACCTCAGATGTGAACGCAATTCAGCTACACTGTCATTCTGACATATGTCATATTGTTTTGTCGTTCCATCCATCCATTCTTTCATTTAGTCTTGTTGTTTGGCAACCATGTTGCTAAAAAGGATGTAGAGAAAAGTTTCTCATAATGCTCAGGCAACCCATCTGATCTTGCTATGCTAATAAAACATTAAAGTAAACTTAATTGTAAACTCTGTCCACCAGCATATGCTATTCACCCAGCTCAGGTAGCAGCTGCCACAGCCTGCCATCTGCTCTTTAATTGGTGAACTTGTCACTGATGTTATTTTTCAGATTTCCTTCCTTTAAGAACAGATGGATCTTTAAATCAAGTCCCTGCAGTCCACCGTAAAAGAAAAAAAAGTGATACGAATGCACACATCATGGTCTGCATGATCTCACTGGGACTATTAGGCTCTTTTAGATGTTGTGCCATGTTTGTCATCTTGCTGCAGTGTGACTGCAGGCATGCAGGAGAAAATATTTAAGTTAGACACAACTATGGTAGGTGTATTTGCTTTCTGCCGTTGGGTTTTTCCATGTAATTAATTTCAAAGCATGTTCCCTTGAGTCCAGCAGGTAAATCCAGCATTTGTTTTGGTGAACAAACACCAAATCAATACTCACCAAGGCCACCATCCCTTACTACAGAAGAGCGATGTCACTGATGGGTGGGAGCAGCCAAAAGAGGAGAGGTCGAACTCTTCTCTCTTTTTTTTTCTGCAGCCCACCACCTTATATGTTAAATGACTTGTGTATCTGGTTTGTAGAGATAGGCTCTTATCTGTTATTGAGAATGCTGGCAGCAGGTGGACTGATCTGGGTGTGTGGTGTCCAGTGGAGTGGCTCATCTAGAGGCCAAAGCTTCTCTGCATCGCTAACACTCCCCTAAGCTCTATCCACTTACCCTTTGAAAGCTCCAGCGGAGCACACCATCCTACCCGCAGTCCCAGCAGACTTCGTTATCCCGCAGAACAGACGATGTGTTTGCTTCTGCGAGAAGAGCTGTTTTTATGTGAAATGACAGCACAGGGAACTTACTGGGCTTGTATGTGTTGTTTTTCACAATTATTAGGAATGAATGTTACATGCATTCATACAACAGGAACAACTGGCTCAGAAAGTTTGAACCAAAATATTAAAATGACTAAGTTATTTTTTGTGTTACAGCAGTAGGCCATAGCGCACATCAGCGATAGTCAATATGGTAAAGTTCAATAATAACTAGTAAATGGTTGCATTAACAGGGCTGTAGTACTCGAGTCCGTTCTCGGAGACATTTTTCTATTGTCTCGGACTTGTTGGTGTTTGCACTCGAACTTGTCTCGGACTTGGTCATTGGACTCGCCAAATGTTCTCATTGGACTCGGCCGAGTCCAGCAATATGCTTTTTTTCTCCTTCAAAACAAAACCACACTCGCATATTGCACCTAAAATTGCTTTCTATATCTTTGCAAAGCAACTAGTACTATACTAATCTGCGCTGTATGCTTGCGCAGCTGTTTCTCCGTCTCGGCTGAGCTTTCGGTGTTGTTACGGGAAAGGATGAAGCTGATTGGTTGATTCTTATCACATGACCCCCGGTACACTTGCTGTTCTGAAAAGTTAGGTGTTTCTAATTTAATTTTCTACCTGTGTTTTATTAATGTCTACACCTACCCCAGCCCTAAACTAACCCTTTACAATAATGAAATACTAATTATTGTTGTACAGTATGACGCTGCATTTATAGTGGGTACGGAAAGTATTCAGACCCCCTTAAATGTTTCACTCTTTTTTTATATTGCAGCCATTTTTTTAAAATCATTTAAGTTATTTTTTTTTCCCATTAATGTACACACAGCACACCATATTGACAGAAAAACACAGAATTGTTGACATTTTTGCAGATTTATTAAAAAAG
>JAUMHE010023896.1:0-12579 GCA_032359235.1 Enteromius mattozi | reverse complement strand
CTCACATTCTGACTGTCCTCTGTTAAAGTTTGGATGTGTGTCTCTAGTTCTAAAATCTTCTCTGTCAGCCTAACTATTTCCCTGCATTTATCACATGTGAAACCCTCATCGCCGACAGAGAGAGATAAACTATACATGCGGCATGACGTGCAAACAACAAGGAGAGCCATATTCACCGTGATTGATGGCCAATGAGCTGCACTCGTGGTTTTTAGATTAAAAGCAAGCGATCAACAATCAAATAGGTTTGATATATATAGGAAATATCACTTTAAACAACAGAGAGTGATAGACAGAAATACAAAGCTACGTATCCGAGCTACAAGCACTCAACAAACTCTCAGCAGAGCGGCAGGCAGGACCAGAATCCAAACTTTGTCCTTACTTTAACATTTAGAGATAACTATATAGACCTACACTATTTGGGTAGTGGACGTATTAATGTATCCTATGGTGTGACAGCAAAAATGTAAAAACAAGAAACCTTTAACGTTGAAGATAAACCTCTCTAATGCTATTTCATGGCCTAATAGATAGGGAGTTGGACTTATAACCCAAAGGCCGCGGGTGCGAGTCCCAGGTCCGGCAGGGATTGTAGGTGGAGGGAGTAAATAACCAGCGCTCTCTCCACCTTCAATACCACGACTGAGGTGAGACCCTTGAGCAAGGCACCGTTCCCCCAACTGCTCCCCGGGCGCCGCAGCAATGGCTGCCCACTGCTCCGGGTGTGTGTGTGCATGGTTGTTCACTTCTCCCTGCTGTGTGTGTGTGTACTTGGATGGGTTAAACGCAGAGCACAAATTCCTTTCCTGTTTGTAACTCTAAGAATGAAGATACATTTTTTTTTTCTCATGCTACTTGTATGTTGTTTTTTTCAGCATTTTTGCTGTCACATCATAGGACGCAGTACAATTTTTATTTGTCAGCAACCCATTTTTTTGCAGTTTAATTATTTGCAAAATGTCAATCATATTAAAACCCTTAATCAAAAAAAGAAAAAAAGGAAGCTATATTATTTGCTGTAGAAAATTGTTTACGAAAATGTTTTGGACAAAACATCTTTTTAGAGCAGCACTAGTGTGTTGGAGAGCAGTGTTGTGTTAGCAGTGGCTGATTCAGCATCATCATATGAATGAGCGGCCATTTTCCCTAAATGCATCTCGGGTGCCACGGGAAGTGACGTCACAACCTGGCGGTCACGCGACGATAAATTGAAGTGTTAATCATGAAGAATTATTAACATCATTTAGCTGTTTGATTCAGGAGGATATTCTATTTTTACCCCCTTATTAATTTGCGATTTATACAGATTTTAATCTTAACACAAACATCTTGGATATATTTTTCATGTTTACATTTGGTTTTAGTGTCAGAATATTATCATTATAATATTATTATACTTACTCTAATCATAGAAATCCTTTTAAATAAAAATGAATATCCATAGAATCATGGGCACCGAGGCAGTTGCTGTTAGTGAGCTGCAGTGAGGTTACAGTGCCACCGCGTGGTCACAAAGAAGATTTATCAAGTGCGTGACTTTCACAGCATCTCTCTATTAACTTATAATAAGTAATAATAAACTTATTAGACAGCCCTTTTAAAACATTTAAGTAATTAGCTCCACCAAAAACATAACCACCTGCTATTATTAAACTAGAAACCGGATTATAAACTTGTCTAACAGGAATGAACCGCAAACATTCAAACAGTATAATGCCCGGTTTCATAGATAGGATTTAGCCTAAACCAGGATTAGGCCATAATTCAATTTGGACACTAAAGTAATTTTTTATAAACATGCCTTAGAAAAAAAGCGTTACTGGTGTGCATCTGACATGTTTTAAGATCAGTTAGTGCAAGTATCTTTCAGGTGACATAGCTCAGATTGACATTTAGTTCAGGGCTAGGCTTAAGCCTTGTCTATGAAACCAGGGGCATGTGTCTTAATGTAAAATAATAAAATTAAGAAGAAAAAACGTCACAATCTCCATATACAAAGCAAATATGTACAATAATCATTCTCCAAGCAGTTCCAAATGTGCGATAATGAGGAAGCAGACAAAATCTTACCTTCTTTAGATTAAAAATTACGTAAATATATGCTCATCCCATTCGATTTACAGCAATTTCTTTGTCAGGGTAAACATTTACTCACCTCTTTAACAGCTACCATCGTCCAATCATTAGTGATTTTTGCGCCTAGCCGAAGTCGGTATGCTATTCTCATGATCGGTAAAACATTTCATGTCTACGAAACAAACGGCGCGGGATTTACGGTGCCATATTTTAATATTTAAAGGATCTTTCGGTATCACTCTTATTAACATGTAAAAATAAACATTAAAAAGTGCCTAATATGTGGCTTATAAACAATTGATATTATGGGGAAGGGCTCAAGCATCTCAAGCAAGCAACGCGCAAACTTTGCGCAAGATGGTAAAGGTCAATTCACTATAGAGAAAGTAAAAGTAAAAAA
The DNA here is from genome assembly GCA_032359235.1 of Enteromius mattozi. Lineage (NCBI taxonomy): Eukaryota > Metazoa > Chordata > Actinopteri > Cypriniformes > Cyprinidae > Enteromius > Enteromius mattozi. The sequence goes on along the minus strand of JAUMHE010023896.1, from coordinate 10,100 downwards.
CTGACTGCGCTATATAGATAAATTACTCCCTTAAAATTTATTTTGTGGTTCCTGAAAAACGTGAGAAGAATCTCACATTTAAATCTCTGCTACTGAAAGAAAGTGTAGCCTACTTTAATTGTAAATGCTAATATTGCGAATCTTTCTGCTTATCTCTGGCTATTTTAACATGATTCCATGCAAATCAGCATGGAGGTTGCACCTGCAGGCATGTCCTGTGGAAATAGTTTTATGAACTATTTTTTTTTTAGTTTTTATTGAATTGAAAAAAACCCCAAAACATCTATCTCCCTTTTCTAGGCTCTATTCGTTCATAAATTACATTACATTTTAAGTGTCATATTTGGCAATGGGCATTAGTAGGCTATATTATTAATAACAGCAGCATATGTTGAACTGTTAAGCCCCCCCTTTACACCCCCCAACAAAATCCTGGAGCCCCCACTGGTCATGACTCACTCATCTTAACACTTTTGTGTAATAAATAAAACAAGTTGGTTAGTCCTCTTTAGCAAACAGCACTAAAAACAAACTGTTAATAATAAAAATAAAGGAAATGTCACGTTACTGCAGGAAATGAGACCACTTACGCATACAGTTAGAGTCATGTTTATTTACAGCAGAATCCTGACTAAGAAGAAAGGGAAGGTTATGAGAGCTGAAATGTCTTCAGTACAGCTCATTTGGATCCACATTTCACTACACTTTTTAATTTATTTATTCAATTTTTTTTTTTTTTTTTTTATACAGAATCCTTTTGGCTGTTAATGTTGATTGCCCAACAGAGCTTAGCGTCCTCTGTAGGCAGGGAGGACGACCGAGGAGGAAAAAAAAAGACCAAAGTACAAAACGAAAAATCCACAGCATTAGGGGGGAAAGTGGAGAAAAATACAAACGATGGGATAAAACAAAAACAAACAAACAAAAGCAAAATGCAATCTTCCATAAAAAAAAAATTAACATTTGAGTTTATCGTCATGATAGTCATTTATATTGTTCTTTTTTTTCTCGTAATGTCTGTAAGGGTGGCAGAGGGACAGTGAGAAGGAGGTTTGTGGGTAAAACAATGTCTGTGATGCTCAGGTTAACAGTGTCCCACTGCCAGGCAAACGTTCATACTGAATATTCAGGCAACTCAGTGCCAATGTTTCCGCAAGGTCCAGACCAGCCGCGGGGGTCAGAGCGGTCCGGTCTTGTCGCTCCTCTCGGCTTCATAAATTCTCTTGTGCGACTCTTCGTCCACGACCCCGTGTCTGCGTCTCAGAGTTTCAGAGTGTCGCACTAGTGCGCTTGCCCTGGAAAACGCAGCTTTGAAGAAGGACACGCTGTACAATTGACATGCAAGGCCAGACGACTAACAGATTAAAAAACAGGTAACAGGTAAAAAAAAAAAAAAATGAAAAAGAAAAGAAACAAACAAAAAAGCAAACCTCAACAGACTGAGCCAGCAAAATGCATTATTTTCTACAACATTACACACACACACACACACTCTCTCTCTCTCTCTCAATCTTGCACTTCAATTCCAGTTTCATCATTACAGAGCCAATTGGATTAAAGGAATGACTACAAATGGAAAAAAAATGAATGCTTGAAATACTAGCGAAAAAAATTCAGTGTTTTTAAATAACTGAGCTTAGTACAATCCTTAAACATTTCCCTCCATTAGCACGATAGAGCTCGCCTACAGTGGTGGAGGCAACAGCATACATTCATACATAAACACAAACGTGAATCACAAAATCTTGTCTTCAATATCCAAACTGAATGGCGCATTGCGATGAATTTTACGCCATAGGCAAAAAAAAAGAAAGAAAAAAAGTGACCTAGGCAGAGCAATTTACGAGGGAAAAAAATGTGCATTTTGAGATCTAAAAGTAACAAAATGAAAACCGGTTTCCTGTTTAAATGCATTTTCGTTCGTACACACACACACACACACACACACACACACTTGAACCTCAACATGATAACCCCTAATACATGTGTACACATATATACATAGAGCTGTACGCCCCCACAATTTATAATGCATCATTTCTGTATATGCCAAGAATAAAATCTTTCTAAATAAAATACATGTTTCTGCGAAGGAGGGGCTGTTAGAGAGGGAATCTGGTGAGAGGAAGGGATGGATGCGGGTTGGGTTTTATCAGAAAGGGAAAGAGGAAGAGAGAACGAGGGAAGGAAGGGGGAAAACGACACTGTCCTCTATTGTGTGCTGGTCCCTTACAGGGTCATCGTCATCCCAAGCTGTGGCAGAATCTACGTTCCTCATCCACAGAGCAGGAAATAATAAAGAAATCTCAGTCTGTAATTCCATAATGGTGCCAAACGGTACAGATGGAAACACACTTGGAGCTCAAAGGGGCTCCGGTTCATGTCCAGATGACGAGCGATCCAGTAAAACGCGGCAGAGTCTGGTGGAACAGGGAAGAATGGGATGATGGGATGGAAGCAAGAGAGAGAAAGGTGGTGTGATAAAGGTGGAATGGAGCTGAGAAAGAAAAGAGGTAGAAGAAAAAAAGACCAAGAGTATGAATGGAGACGAGAGGAGTGCATGAATCCATCTGGCAGTGAAATCCAGTGCAGCTGCTCATCCACTGGCTGGAGGATGACAACAGGAATGAGGGATGATGAGAAGACGAGTGCAGTTCCTCTCTTCCGACACCTCTTTCTCTCTCCAGTGGGTGGGAACGGAGGGATGGTGGGAATTTGTGCTGGTCGGAGCAGCAATCATACCTCCAGGAAGCGGGAGCTGCTGGACTTGGCGTGGAAGGGCTCGGACCACATGCGCCGCAGGTCGCCCTAAAAGACACGGACACAATTACCACCAGTTTACACCAAGAGCGAGTCAAGTGATTAATATACATCTACATGTTTATAAGCTTCTCCCTTGATGGCCAATGAGTCTTTTATTTTGCTAATGCTAATAATGATAATAAACAGCAGTAATAAAAATGACTGTAAATTACTAAAAATAATAATAGTAGTTTACAACATTAAATTAAATTGTTGGTAACATGGAACCTACAAGCAGTAGTAGTAGTAGTAGTAATAGTAATAATCATAATAGTAGTAGTATACAACATTTTAATATTTAAATGTTGGCAATATGGAACTCGCAAATGAGAGTAATAATAATAACAACAGTAATTAAAAAAAAAAATATATATATATAGTAGCAGTAATGTTGGTAAAGTGGAACACTTAAAATGCGAGTAATAACAACGAGCGAGCCAGGTGAAAAGAGATTAAAATACGTGACAAATCAAATCAGTTGAGATGCTAACAAATCGTGATTAAATAAGGGCTAGGAGTTTGTGAATGTATGTTTGAGGGGAACTTACTGTCTTTAGAAAAGTTTTTGGGTATTTTTTCTTTTTATCTTTTAATTTATTGGAATTTATTTATTAGGATTAACCCCTTGAGATGTACCATCTTGTTTTCAAGGGGGTCCCTTGCCTTTGTATGATGCAAGTTAAAAGTTCATAAGTGCAGCCCTGCTTTGTTTCCAGTGGAAACCAAGGAAATGCTTTTAGCACCACCTGCTGGAGGACAGTTAATCTGCCTATAGTTTCAATAAACTTAAAACTTCAAACCATTCTGTTTTTGCTTCAAATTTCCAAATTACACAGTCTAATTCAGGATAAAAACTGCTCATGTTGCATGTATGCAGCATCTTTTGTTTGTATCAAGATTAAAATGCAGTGGTTGTCTAATTATAACTGGAGAGAGCACAGACAAAGCCTTATTTTGTTTATATGAAGAGATTTCTTTTATTTGTGTTATTTGATTACTGACTTGTTTTAAAATTTCAATGTAGTTATGATTAGGCAATGCTTTATTTAAATTGTGTTATGTAGCAGACACTTTAAATTCAAAATAGACTTAAAAATAATGACAATAGAGGCAAGCAAAAGCAAAAAATATTGTGTTATATTTCAATTTCACAAAGAAAAGTGCAGCATTTTGTCCAGGCAATAATAAAAGGACACTTAATTTATAATTTATCGAATCGAGAGTTGAGTGGATCATTACATCCCTAATAACAACAGCAGCAGCTTGTATTTTTGTTACTATTATTGAAAATTTTATCCAATTTTTACTTTAAATAATTTCTCTTTTTTATTATTGTTGCATTTCATTCATTTTGAGTAAATTAAATGAAAACAAAATAAGGGCCCATTCAAAGATGTAATAGGTCAATACACACACGTTTGGTTTGCTATCCTTGTGGGGTACTCGATAGGCGTAATGGCTTTTATACTGTTCAAACTGTATTTTCTATTGCCCTACACCTAAACCTACCACTTACAGAAAAAAACTGATTTTCAAAAAACATTCTGCATGATTTGCCAGCATGTTTCCCCCATGGGGAAAATCAGTGATGTAAGTCAGAATATGAAACCAAAAATAGAATATGTCAATAACTAGTTTTAATGCACACACTCACAAATTAGTAAAATAAAACAAAAGTTAAACTACATATATTTATGAAATGAAAATTTATGAGAGAATAATGTTGTTCAAGTACAAATAGAATAAAAATCTAATAAAAGTTGTTACTTTTTATTTTATCTTCCTAATAAATCTACAGTATAATACATTCCACTTAATAATATACTTATAAATGAGTGAATAAAAATGTGTTTAATAAGATCTAAAGTGTGTTTGATAAGATGAACACAACGCATTGTTTAATTATATCGTCTATGTGAATAATACTGATGCATGAGATAAAAACAATGTCCCAGCATCCATCATTCCCGAATATTCTTTTGACCCATTGGCAGAGCATTAAACTACACGCATATCAGACCTCACAAATATGAGATGCAGTCAGAGATTACTACAGTAAATATCAGTGGGTTTGCAGCTGCATTACAGGAAGACACAGAAAAGTGTGACATTCCACTCAGCACACTTTCATGTGTCACAGATGTTCGACACCTAGTCTTATAATTACAAGAGGCTTATTTAAACATGCGTTTATACATCAATACCGTTCTTCTATAAAACAGCACAAACCTGTGTAGATCTGTGCGGATATAATTGCGTCCTCATCTTGTTAATGTCTATTCACACTGTCAATTTGCCAACAAGCATAAACCTTTATTTTGCCTCGCCTTCTTTGTTGGGTTTGCACAACCATTGAAATTGCTATTACAATCATAAATGTTTCAATGTAAAATGTTAAATGGTGCAGAAGTGCGGACGAAAAAAGCAGAGCGTGCAGCTGTGTTTACGTCATCTATGATTACGTCTGTTCAATCCATGAAGGTTACACCCAACCACACATCTCACAACCAAACCATTCAACCAACAACAAAAAGACCTTATTTACACTTTCATATTCCAAGACAACTATACACTTTTTGTGGGAGCTTCAAGTTTCAGAATATGGGTTTGGAGTTACATTTGCTAATCCTAATTAGCTTTTCCCTGCTTTATTTTTAGGCACACACAGTGTGCTTTAACAGATTAAGACAAATCTTGTTGATGGATATCACATCCAACAAGTATTACAGCATACCTTGACACACACACCAAAAAAAAGTGCTTTGAGACAACGCATGTCCAAAATGATTCAAGTAACATCCGATACATTTGACTTGGCATTAACGTTTCCACAAATGTTCCACAATTGTTTCTATGGAAAAGAGAGGCTGTTGCCATCACGACGGCATTACTCAGAACTGATGAGATTATGTTACAACACATGCAGAACAAAACATCTGCCACAATGAAAAGAAACCGGTGTACAATTGACGCTTCAATAAAAGGAATGCGAAGTACCCGCGGAGACGAGCACAGGTGTGTGCGCTAGCACATAAATAATGTAGCGCAGCGTTACAGATACGACACACACCCTGCTCAAATAACCCCACCACGACCCAATGTCAACTTCTGCATTGTTTCCAAGCAAGCGAGGAAACGGCGATTCTACGAAATTAAGTATTTGACACCATTTTGATGTTCCTAGAAATGAGGCCCTAGGCTCCCTGTGGAGATTCCGGTGTTGGTGCAAACAGACACACCTTCAGGTAGGCCATGGTGAGCAGAGGCAGCAGGGTGAAGGGCACCAGGTACAGGAGAGCAGGCTGGGCAGCGCGGTGAATACGAGAGGCCACAGTTGCAGTTAAGAGACCTGAGATGGGAAGTGAGTATTATTTTTAGTATGAACAAACATGGGACTTGCATGCTCAGTGAAGTGTGTCACAAATTAAAATCACTAATAAACTATATCCTTTTGTCATGAGCTTCACAAGTTTAGAAATTATCTGAATTGACATGATCAATGTTGTGTACTCACTGATCCTCATTTGCTTTTTTTTTTGGTTTGTTTGTTTGTTGACAGACTGACACACAAAACTGTAAACTGAATAATAGAGAATGATGGACAGACCCACACAACAATACGAAAGATAGATGGACAGACAGACAGACAATAGATGGAATGACAGACAGAACTATAAATTAGTTGGAACAAAGGACAAATGGAATAACAGACAGAAGCCTAATGGACGGATAGACCGAACAACAGAGAGACAGAATGATATATACGGATATGAAACAATAGACAAAAAGACGACAAAGAACAACAGCTGATGGAATGACAGACAATGATAGACACATCGACAGAACCACAGAACGATAAAAAGATGAACAGAAAGAAGCTGAGCTGGAAAGACAGACAATGATAGAAAGATTTATGGATAGATGACAATTAGACAAAAAAGAAAGATTCTTAAGACAATTAGATGGAATAACAGACAAATCAGATAGATAGATAGATAAATATTTCACACTGGAGGAACCTTTTCATAGCTCCTACAGCTACTGGCGGAGGTTCCCACCTTTTGTCGTGTTTGTACCATAGGGACCTGCAATGTATTTAGCTCCAAGAACTTTGTTTGGGGAACTAATTTAACTCCTACTTCAGAGAAGGGCCTAAAACTGTTCTATAGTACCAGAACTACTGATGTAAGGGTACACTGATTAGCCAAATGCATACAAAACACCAGCTACCTCGCATTTTTAAGTTATGTAAAAATATTACTACCATGCTGTCTAGTTCTTAGAAATAGTGTGAAAGTGCCTTATATATAATATAGAATGACAGACATATAAATATATGTTATAGAAATAAAAAAATAAAATAAAAGGAAAAGTTCACCCAAAAATGAAAATTCTGTCATCATTTACTCATCCTCAAGTAGTTCCAAACATGTATGAATTTTGTTGTTCTGCCGAACACAAAGGAAGATATATTAAAGAAAGTTTGTTTTAAAAACTTTTTCCAAAATATCTTTGTGTGTGGCAGAACAAAGAAATTTCTGACATAAATGATGACAGAATTGTTCCTTATATACATACATACACAGTGGGTACGGAAAGTATTCAGAACCCCTTAAATTTTTCACTCTGTTATATTGCAGCCATTTGCTAAAATCAGTTAAGTAAATAGATGGATAGATGCAACAACAAATAGATCAAAAGAACATTAGAGGGATAGACACAGCGAAAGAATGACAGATAGATGGATAGAACAACAGACAGGCAGACTGAAAGAATGATAGATGAAGCAACAGACAGATAAAAAGAACAATAGTCAGACAGATACATGGAATGACAGAGAGCGAAAAAATGAGAACTACAACCATCTCAAAATGTTAGTGTATTCAGATGATACTGTTGCTATACGCACCAACAAAGTAACCAATCAGGGTGCAGTGGAAGTAGGAAACCCGCTGCATGCGGCCGGACATGTTGACAGGTCCGGGCACTTCTCCATTGGCCTGTTTCTTATAGTTGTCATATCGGAGCACGAAGCATAGCAGCAGGCCCGGCATGACGATATCGCCGATGCCCAACATGGAGAAGTGGCTGCCGGTGGAGCTGGGGAACACCAGCTTTCCTGGCAGGGAGAGGCGGGGAATGTCCCGTCCCATGCCGGGGCCAAGGTGCAGCTTGCGTGAGAGCACGTCGAGGGGGTTGTCGGCAGGCTGCGTGGCCACCTTCACCATCACGTTACTGTTGAAGATGTAGGCGGAGAAGAAGACCTGCAGGAGATGAGGGAGATGAGTCAGAGGACAGACCAGCTTGCCCTGCTGTTTTAAGACGCTGAGAGAGAGCCATGTCAGGCTTGTGTAAGCGTGTTTGGAGTGATTTGAGATACTGAAGAAAATGTCTCGACAGTCAGCATTGGGGTGGGATGGGGAATACGTTTCAGAGTTGCAATTAAAAATGATCGGATGTGATCATTGCACTCAAGTGGCACTTAACCTCAGTGTTCCAGGTGTATTTGCCTACATAATAAAGGATCTGTTAAACGACTGCTCACAAGTGAATAAGGAAACAGCCTTTACAGGATTCCTTGAATACTTCCTTGAATACGTTTGATCAAACACACATGTCAGTAACTTTCAAGTGATCCTGGAGAACTTGAGTATCTTGTTCAGGTGTGTTTGATCAGGCTTTGAGTTAAACTCTGCAGGAAAGTGGACCTTGAGAACCTGTGATTTATAGCAATCTTGATATATAATCACAAAATTCGAAAGTGGTTTAAAGATTTGTATCAGAGAATTTTTTTTTAATAAAAATTAATAATCAGACCTACTCATGTTATAATATTAGTTTAAGCCTTTTGAGTCTCTTTTTCAACTCAACCTATGCAATGCTTGTTTAGTAATCATTACATTGTTTGGTTTGAATAGAATTAGTTCGGAGAAAAAAAAAAAGACAAAAAAAAAAAAACCTACAGACGCAAAAATATTGTAAATAAAACAACAATTATAATAATTTTATCTAAAAAACAGCCATCAACAATATATTTATTTCACTGAATATCCAAAAAAAAAGAAAAAAGAAAAAAGGAGAGCCCAAAAATAAAGCCCAAATTATGTTTACAAAAGTAATTTCATTTAAAGGTGCCATGTAACTAATCTTCTATGTTATGACATTGTAATAGTAATTCCAATAGTTCAAAATTGCAATAATGTTTTTTTTATTAAAACAATGTGAATAGCACTCTAAATATTTTGTCTATTGCTATAATAAAGATTTTATTATAGATTTTTCTTAAATAAAAAGGCTTTAGTATAGCTTTTATACTTTAAAATACATTTTAGTGTTGTCTTTTATTTTTAAAGATATTGCATGTTGATAGTCACAGTTGTCATCTATTGACCTTATTATCATCTATTGACCTTATCATCATATATCACTTGCTACATTAATTGCTTACCCAGAATACATCATAAATGAGAAGGCCCGACAGCAGTAGGCAGGACACCTTGAGACTGGGCAGTCGCACAAATGCGATCATGGCCACACAAAGACCCATGGCAAGAGCTGCAGGAGATAAAACACGATTCAGAGAAAAATATCACCACAACATGAGGTATGAGGTAAAGCAGAGGACATGTTTACATTCTCTTCCTACAAACAAATACAGAGTAATGGCATGCTGACGCACCATCCATAAGCAGCCAGTGGCCCGTCAGCACCCAGATGAGAACCAGCATGACAGAGAGAGAAAACGACAGCAGCTCTGCCAATGTGAAGCGGCCACAGCAACCAAACGAGATCCTGGAGACAAGAGAGACATGCTGACTGAATACACTGGCAAGCACACGTCACTCGGCTGAGACATCAGGCTCTCTTTTTCACACCCCAGCATCTGATCTCTAACACTGTTGTCCATAAATACACAAGGGAATTGTTCCAAAGCAAACTGAACTGATTCTAGATTACATTGTGAGATTGAGTGAAGCCGCCAGGCAAATCCCTGCCAACAAACAGGTTCATTGTCTGTGTCAAAAAGATCATTTCAAAAGCCAATTTTGAAAGATTCTGAGCATTCTATAAGCCAATGAATATCTTTTAAGTGTTAATAATTTGGGTTGAGCCATTAAGCTAAATAAACACATTTTTATATACACTGGGGTCCATAAGTCTGAAACCATATTAAGATTGTGTTTTCCTTTTATATTATTTGGAAATAAAATGTTTAGGATCTAAAATTTGGATGTAAACTTATGACTAAGATATTTTAGATTTGTGCTTTTTTAAAGGGTCACTATTCAAAAATAAAA
>JAUMHE010023894.1:0-12592 GCA_032359235.1 Enteromius mattozi | reverse complement strand
AATGATTGACGTTTAAAACGATCATAATGAAAAAGTAAAATAAATTATTTATTTTTTATTGTGTGATCTATGAACATTTTTACATTAACTTTACGCAAATAATGTTCCAGGGTTCAATTTTCTTTTTCTTCATGTTATTAAAACATTTCTGAATTTGTTTATTTTTGTCTTCTACCAAGACTGTGAAATTTAAAACTGTTATAAAGAAGAAGTTAAATAAATGCCACTATTTCAGTATTAAATGTACATTTTTACATATATTGTTAGTAGTGCTGTCAAACAGTTAATCGCATCCAAATCCATGTAAACACATGTAAATATTTTCAAAATATAAACTGAATGTGTATGTATTTATATTAAATATACACAGTACACACACACATTATTCAAACAAAAACTTTTATTTTGGGTGCAATTAATCGTTTGACAGCAATCACTTTTTAAACAAATTATGATGGTTACAATTTTCGCAACAAAAATTATTTACATTTAGTTAATTTATTTTGTTAGTATACAAAAAATATATTTGTCTGCACATCTGTTTCCAACATTGACAATTCTAGTAATAAATCAGCATATTAGAATGATTTCTGAAAGTATCATGTGACACTGAAGACTGGAGTAATGATGCTTTGTATCACAGGAATAAATTACATTTTAAAATATATTCACACAGAAAACAGTTATTTTAAATTGAAATAATATTTTACAATATTACAGTTTTTTTTTTTTTTTTTAATCTAATAAATGCAGCCTGGATGAGCATAAGAAACATCTTTAAAAACCATTAAATATCTTACTGTTCTAAAACTTTTGAACGGTAGTTTATATCACAAAAATATTCACCAGCACAACTGTTTTCAAAATTAATAATAAATATTTCTTGAGCACCAAATCAGCATATTAGGATAATTTCTGAAGGATCACGTAACACTGAGGACTTACGTAACGGCTGCTGAAAAATAAAAATTGCCATCACAGGAATAAATGAAATTGTAAATTATATTTTTATTTTAAATATTTCTGAATGGTAGTGTGTGCTGTTCATAGAAGAGATTAGCTAATAAATATGTATTTTAATGTGATGTCGGTTTTAAGATCATTGCTTAGCAACAGACCAACAATTTCTTGGAGCACGACACTGGCTTTTGACAAATACCATTCCAAAATTCCAGCTATTTAGCACAAAGCAAACAGCAGGGCAGCTAGAGTTTCCAATTTTCATTAACTTACACTTCGCAGACCTTTTCTTCTTACGGTCCTCTAGCTGGCAGAATGGCATTTTGTTCACTGGAAGAGATTTAAGAATTATGAAAGACCTCAGTTTAATGGTTCATTGCAGTAAACAAGAAAGAGCATGATTTATGTACTCATTTTCATTGAAAAAAATGAGCATTTCAAACTGGATATGAGACGGTGGTTATTAAAGCAGGACTGTATTTGTCATACAGGACCATACCTGTCTTTGCCACCTTGACCAGCTCTTCATTGCTGAACTCATTTAGATGTTGTTTCATCTCAGAGACGGTTTTGGTGACAGAGCCAAAAGAGAAGTAAGGGTTCACAGTAACAGAGGGCAGCTCCTCTGCATCAGTCTGGGCAATCAGCATATGGTAACTCTGATAAAAACAGAACAATTTTTAGTTACATTTTTACTGATGGCTCTAGAGGAGACCATTTTAGAATATTTTAGAGAGTATTGCATCACCAGTGAAATAGTAGAAAAACCAAAATAAATAAAAAAATAATTTTACTTGCATGCAATGCATCCTGACACTAAAATCTACCCACATGATGTTTATTTGAACACTGCTGGTGCTAAGTGGATGTGTATTTTGTGCAGCAGACTGTTTCTCAGTCACCTGGATGAAATGGATGTGGTCCTCAGTGCGAGAGAGTTGTGTCAGCTCATTGTCTCTCCTCTTCAGGTCAGCAATTTCGTGGCCCAGACGCTCCATGTGGCCTTCAGCAGTGTTAAGTGCAGACTTCTTATTGGCCGAGATGAGTTTTGTCATTTCCTGTTGCATTCTTTCAATGGAATGAAGCATGTCACCAAACATCTTTTCACTCTCCTGCAAAGCCCGTTGTGCTGAACTCTGAAAGAACAAGTGTAATTGTCAGTATTCTATTTCTAACTTTGCTTCATTTTCTTCCTTGGAAATTCATAACTTTTTATATTTTATACACACATCTATTTACAAAACATTCCAGCTTCTTTCTGAGTAAGAATTGGTCAACATATTCTTGACTACCAGATAATTAATGCTGATGTTGCATATTATCTGATATAGTTCGTTATTGTTGTATAATTTGTTTTATTGTAACATGACATATTTACTTTCCAGACATACCTTGAGTGCATCCACAGCCTGTTTCAACTCTTCCATTTGCTTCACTCTGTCATGGATCTTTTCCTGGATCTCAGCTTGGGTGGCGCCCAACCGTTGCTATGAACAATTAAAAACAACAAATTCATGACAAAGGAATGTTGTAAGTACAGCATCCTTCCACACCGCAACCACTTCCACATGACAATACAGTCACTTTTAGATACTTTTTGTTCATTTAATATGAAACGTTCTTATCATTTTAAAGCTTGCTCATTAATTAATAAACCTTCTATCATTATTATGTAAACTGATGGGTTCTTTTACAATGAAACCCAATTTTTGGGCCATAATGGAGGTGTAGAACTGTTGTGTGTTACTGTTAATAATGAAACCCTTCCTCACAAATACTACAGCTTAGATCGTTTCTCATCTCCTTTTTGGGTGGAGATCACTCACTGGCCATGTTTGTTTTAGAGGGGTTGGCTACTTTTATATTCCATCTAGCATATCCAGCATACTCAGAATGACATTTTTTGCTTGAATAGGTGCATACAGGAGGTGAAAGGTTGTTACTTCTGCTGATCACTATCGCCATTTAAGATGTTGCCATAACAAATTAACCAGGGTAATATTTCCATTGGAAAAAATGATCACAATTGTGACTTTTTGTAGTCTTACCTGCATTTCCGCCCTTTCCTGTTCAGCGGACACCATGTCGTGGCCCTTGTGCTCTTTCACCGTGCACAACACACAGATACACATCTGATCCGTCCGGCAATAAAGCTCCAGACCTTTCTGGTGCTGGGGGCAGATCTGACGATCAAGGTGTCCAATCTCTTCGACCAATTTGTGTCGTTTGAAGGTTGATGATTCGTAATGGGGCTTCAAGTGCTTCTCGCAGTAGGAAGCAAGACACATCAGACAAGACTTGACAGCTTTGAGCTTCTTTCCGATGCAGATGTCACATCCAACGTCCTGGGGCCCCGCATAGTTGTAGTCAGGGGCCGGAGGGGCCGGAGGGAAAGAGTCAGAGTTTCTGAGGGATGAAGACGAGTGGCGTGAGGACTGCAGGCGGCGTGGATTGGGCCTCTTGTTGTAGGTGACCCTGCACTGGGGACACAGGTACTGTCCAGTGTGGTCTGCATGATCCCAGTAGGTCTTGATACAGAGAGAGCAGAAAATGTGACCGCATGGGATGGAAACGGGGTCCCTGAGATCTTCCTTGCAGAGGTAACAGAAGTCCTGATCATGCGACATGGTTAAATCCCCAAAAATCTCCCAAAAGGAAATGTGCGTTCGTGTGCGAGACAGGAAAAGTGAGTCTAAAGTGCCACCACAGCATGTTATATAGAGTAAACAGGGAGGGAGGCTAAACTGGTTATGCAGAAACCAGTAAATCAATGGGGGAGTGGCTGAGGCGCAGGTGAGGACAGCAGTTGAGAGAAACAAGAAACATGTATCATCAGATGTCAATGGAAATGATAACAGTGAAGAAGAGAAGCATGAATAAAATGTATGATCTCAGGGCATAAAATTGCATCACATACACTTGCGTTTCTTTAATATAAAGGCTTGTCTTGTGACTACTACGTCTGGTGGCAAGTGATGATCTCAGCATTAGAGTGTTTCTGAATGGTGTTAGGGGCTTCATGTTTGCAGACAGCTCAATACGGGTATAGTGCTCCACTGCGTAGGAGTTGCCGTGATGGATGAGTGCTTAGAGACCAAGTATATATTGACCTTTGGCACAGGCCATCAAAGCTGGAGGGTAATTTATTTGGAGGGAGGATGAATGTACTTTGGGTGTTTTTCCTCCTTAACCACAGACATTGCTATCTGAATTCAACTTAATTCAAAACAACTTTTGGAAAGAAAAACAAATTTATACTGTAATAATTTGATTTGCAATTGATCAGATTGAGGCTGGTTAAACCACTGAACTCATATCATCTCAGTAACAGCAAATTATCTAACATCTACTTAAAATTTTCACTAATTTAATTTAATTTTTTTAAAGTCTGCATTAAATCAATACTGATTATATTTATTTTGTTAGCTTAGATTGCTATTTTTGTGGTGAATAATTCATCCGTGCAAGTCAAAAAAAAGGTTTGCCTTTAATCAAAATCTGAAAATGCTCCTCCCCTTTGAAATGATAGGCCTTCTCTGATGACATCAGATTGATAGCTTGGGCATAAACATGACATCCTTAACCACGCCCCTCTAACTGTCAGTGTTAATTTCTGAATAAAACACCTACTTTACTACATCCAATCAATTTGAAGTAGAAAAACAATGTACTTGTAAATGTAATGTAAAATGTACTTTTACTGAATCCAAAAATATGAGACATATTTATAAGCTGCTGTTTAATATTTTATTCCAACTGAAAAAGTGACACGCTACTGCACAAACACACTTTCTGTTATGTTATTTTAATTGTTAGCCTGTTTTTGTATTTTTTTTTTCTTTTAAATCAAAAGCTGAATATGACAGAGGGTGGAGTTGAGGGTGATGGTGGATATTCTAAAAATAACTCTGAACAAGAAATTTGATTAACAAAATAAATGCCTGTAGAAAATTTTACTTTCCCATACAGGGAAGGTTGTACCAGTTAGATTAAAAACAAACTAAATTTGTAGATTATATCAAATTTTGAAAGTTTAATTCCAATTCATTAAATTATGAAGCACACACATTCACA
Source organism: Enteromius mattozi (assembly GCA_032359235.1). NCBI lineage: Eukaryota > Metazoa > Chordata > Actinopteri > Cypriniformes > Cyprinidae > Enteromius > Enteromius mattozi. The sequence continues at coordinate 7,558 of JAUMHE010023894.1, read as the reverse complement.
ATGAGCTACAGATGTTAAAGCAAAAAATGTTACAACCAAAACAGCAGATCTGGCAGCGAAAACCAACTACAGTTTCAAATGTTTCAGAAAAAAAAAAAAGCTCAAAAAATTTAGCACATATTTAAATTTACAGCATCAACTTTAACTGAAACACCAGCTGCTGTGTCTTCCAGCAATGCCAGACCCATTTTCCTAAGAAAAGGCGTTTATTCCTGTTACTCAAAGATGATGGAAATAAGTGTTTGTTTTAGATTAGCCTCTCTCATCTCTCCAGAGCATACATCCTCTCTACGACACAGTCCACAAAGCTCCAGGAATCTCTGTTGCAAAACAGGAAGTGGAAGTGAGTTTGCAGTGGCTCACGTTCAGTGTGGTGAAAAGTTAATTAGAGCATTTCTACTGAGACTGCAAATCCACTCTCATATTCCTCACCAAATCTGATTCATTCCTTGAATTGACCAATGCTGCTTTTGTTTTGTTTTTTAAACAAACATTTTTTTACACTTATTTCCATTACATGTGTTGTTTTTGTTATAAAAAATTTTACATAATTGGATAATATCCAAAACCAAGTATTCAAATGGACATTTAATGTATGCCCATCTCAAACTAATACTCAAGATTACTCTTACTTAAGATGGTTGTCAGCTTGTACGTTTCAACAGCGAGAGTAAAAATGTTGGCAGGAATGCACCCAGACCTGATAAGTGAGATAACACCAAGTCAAGAGAGGCCTGCAAAGGTGAAAGTTTCCACTGTTGGAGAGAATATCCAGACTTCAGCAGGACATGTGGCCTGACAGTGCAGGAGAGTCTGCAGCCAATCTAATGACGTGTCTGACTCTGGATCTTCTGTGTCAGTGGTCATATTGTGGAGTTAAGTCATAGTTCTAAAGGTGCTCTGAAAATAGCTGACTGACTGATAAAAGGGAACTTTATGACTGAGATCATTTGGGGGTTTTAAATAAAACTTGTAGCAATAGTTATGATAGGTCACTTCAAATATAGTCTACCAGTGTCTTTTTTCCATGCAGTGTTTGAAATCTTTTCAAGAGTTGTAATCATATTTGTTAATAAATACTTTAAAAAATGTACAAATCCCGAAAGGCTTTTCTAACATGAAATATTTTTTCCTATAATATATCTCACAAAATAGCCAACAAAACCCTAAACGCTATGTAGTGTGGTAAGTGTACACTTTACTGCATGTAGAATATTTATGATCTGGTCTTTCCTGATGGCTCTAACAGAAACTGCCTGTCATGCCACAGTGACACATTTGTAAAGAAACATGTAGACGTAAGTGTATCGCAATAATATAGTGACCGACAATTTATCTTCTGTGTCTCATTTGTTGAGAAACAGCTGCACGTTCGACATACTCGGCCTGTATTTCACAAACCTTTTGTACATCAGCATAGTGATAAGAATTTTACAGCAAGCAAAAGAAGAAAAGCAATATTTTGGCTTCAGACACCATTTCAGTTATCGTGCACTAATATACAATCACTTACCCAGACGTTCCTTCAGAGTCAAGCAAAGGCAAATTTATCAGTGAACTCACATGAAACTAAATTTCTATTGCTTTTAACACACAGAATGCACTATTGAAGCTCCCTGCATGATTTCCTTTGAGTGTTGGTCTTCCATTGTGCTTTTTTGAGAATTTCTTTCTGCACAGCCTGTTTAATTTTATTTGGCAATACGCCAGGTGAGCAGCCAAACACATATCTCCCCCCCCCCCCCCCAAGCCACACACACACACACACACACACACACACATACAGTTCTCTCTGCCTTTCAGCCAAGGCTCACAAAGGTGACCATTGTTCATAGGAAGCACTTGTAAATACCTTGTTTCCGCGCACTCCATGCACTGACCAATCAGATGGACAGAGGCAACCCCTTGGTTTTTACAATAACATCACGCACCTATGAACACTCAGTCTCCGGACTTACTCTGTCACCCTCCAACGAGCACACACCCCTTAATCAGGTAGTTTAATGAAACTTGTCCTTTGACCCTTAATATACACAAGGAAATATGAAACCTCTGGCAGGCTTAGTCAAGTATGCAGCTCCTTCAATAGGAAAAAGCTCCCTCGTGAACCAACGTGAACTCGGCCGGGTCAGCATGAGGGTGTGGAGAACAATAAAGGTTGTGTTAAAGGAACTGATTTCTTTTGTACGGTTTACAACATTTCCTCTCTAAGAACTATGAAGACCATGAGAACAATATGAGGGCCGACAGTCCATGAATAGGCCTGTTCCTTCATTTTTAAAATCATTACTTCATCCTGCAGCTGGAGAAAACGGCAAAACTGATGTGAGATCTGCAATTAGAGGACTGAACTAGCATGCCAGCTTTTTGAGTTAATGAGTAATCACAGCCTATACCTTGCACTGTAACTTCTGGAATCTATTCAACTCTGGGAAAAGGGGAAGAGAAACTAGCTTATCAGAGAGCAGACCATATATGGAGAGAGGTGAAACTATTTATGAAGTGATGCAAGATTTGTGCCTGGGTCAGAGCTGATAGCAGGACCTTGTGTAACCAATCAAAATGTAATAGGTGTTGGTTTCTTTAAGTGTGGCATCACCTGGGCTCTGGCTAGACCAATGGATAAAGGAGAAATGCACAAAAATATGTCAATAATTAAAAAGAAATCAGCCACATTTCATGTAATTTCCTTTCAACCACAAGTTTGATTTCTCCCACACAACCCAAAACACTTCCAGGAAAAAGAGTCAGAAAAAGCTTCACAGTCATTTTGGAATGAGCTAATAAGTTGCTGGTTGCATAACTTCAGTACTACAGGTGAGTCTGCAGGTGGTGACAGAAGTCACATGGCAACGTCCTACGAAAAGAGCATTCATGCCCTGCCCCCTACAGATTCACAGGATATTTAGCTGCAAAATAGGTGAAACTAACTATTAATGCATACAGCACTTGAGACCAAGGTGTAAATCATTATGGGGTGTTGGGTGGGGGTTTACTATCTTCAATCAAACCCTCCTAAAAGGAAAAAAAGATAATTTTACAGATATGTTTAAAAGCTTCTGGCTAAAAGTCAAGTATCCCTAAAATGGGTCATAATTTTGTTTGAAGTTTAAAGGGATAGCATGCCAAAAATACTAAAATAAAAGAAAGTGTTTTGAAAAATGTAAACATGCAATATATAAGGAAAGTCAAAGGTCACCAACATTCTTCAAATGTCTGTCAAGTTTGGAACAACATGAGTGTGGGTCAATGATGACGTAATTTTCATTTTCGGATGAACTATCCCTTTAAGACCGTGCTAGTTTTGTAATTACCCCGTTTATAATTTATCAATTGTAATTTTTAGAAAACTATACTTAAAATGTTTGCCATTTCGGTTTCAAAGTTGTATATGTAAAAGTGCCGCACATCAAAAGCGATGTGTGACTCATGCTCAAATCATATTTTGCACACTTTTCAAAAACTGCAGGTTCATTTTAATTGCAGTTAATTAGATAACTTTTAATACTATGTATTCATATTTAATGTCCTGGAACTATTTGTATTGCCTCTGGGACCTCTAGTAGTATACCAAGACAGTGCCAAGGCAATAACAGTGTGCAAATATCTGTAGTACAAACTATTCTAAAAATTTTAAAGCTGAAAATTCTACAGGTTTGAAATATGCTAAAAAAATATAAATATGGTTCATTCTTTTTTTTCTGCCGCACCCATCGAAAAACAAACTGATGACGTATTTTCAAGTGTGCAGCAACCAATCCAGTTCAACTGGCCTTAGTTCATACATTCAGATCAACTCACCTCACACACTAACTGTTACTACTGTTTGTTTAATGCACTGAGTGGAGTACCACATGCCCTTGTACTGTAAAAAAGGCCAATTTTACAGTGGGAATTTTACGTTATATTATATATACCAAATAGGTGTGCTACACAAATGTCTAAAAAGCAAAATTGTAATATTTAATAAAAAAAATTATAATATCAAAAGATTCATTATTTAACTAAGCTTAGCTTCAGTAAACATTGAACTCAATAATATTTGAAGAAAAAAGGCAAGAGAGTAAGCATACATAAAAAAGCTTTGTAAAATATCAAAGCCAAACAAGAAAGGCCAATTATTAACCAGCTGTGGTTTTAAAAGTAACTGATGCAAATGTCCTTCAGCTTATGGATAAGCAATATGTGTGTGTGAAACAGAGCTTCTCATGTTAAGTTTCATCCTGGATGGCCCTGCTTTGTATTACAATTCATTCATTCTCAACTGTACCTTTTTTCGTTAATGTCTTTCACTCCACCCCTGGCCCCTCCCTCACCCTCTCTCTCTCTCTCTCTCTCTCTCTCTCTCACTCTCTCACTCTTAAAACTCCTGGCTCAACCTGTTTATCTGAGCTGGGTAGTGCTCTAATCTCTTTCTCTCTCTGTCTGTCTCCCTCCCTTCCTCTCTCTCTCGCCAACACACTCCCTCAGTACAAAGGGGAGGGCTTTGCTTCCTTTAATTAATAACCTGTGGAATTCAGAAACCCAAGGCTGTCTGTAGTAAAACACCAGCCAGGCAGCGTTTGGCTCCTTTTTCTCTATTGGAAACATTTGAGACGCTCTGTTTTTGAATAAGGTGAGAAAACATGGCTGAGCAAATATCTTCAGACTACTTCAGCTGCCCTCTATGTACGGAGCTCCTGAGGGACCCCGTGGCGATCCCGTGCGGGCACAGTTTCTGCATGGACTGTATCAGTGGCTACTGGAACGAAGCTGATTACACTGGCATCTACATCTGTCCCCAGTGTCGGATCACGTTCACCCAGAGACCTGTGCTGAGGCCCAACGCCACTCTCACCAAAGTTGCAGAGAAGATCAAGAAGACCGGCTTGAACTTAACGCTTCCAACGAATGGAAGCTATGCTGGCCCTAGCGATGTTCCCTGTGACTTCTGCACTGGGAAAAAGCTCAAGGCTGTCAAGTCCTGCCTCAACTGCCTCGCCTCTTACTGCGAAAAGCACCTGAAGCCCCACTATGAGTCTGCCACCTTCAAGAGGCACAAGCTGGTGGATGAGCTGGGGAACCTGGACCGTAAGATCTGCCCTCAGCACCAGAAGAGCCTGGAGTTGTTCTGTCGTACCGACCAGATGTGTATTTGTGCCCTCTGTACTGTCAGCGAGCACAAGGGGCACGACATAGTCTCAGCCGAAGCAGAAAGGGGTGAAAAACAGGTAAGGCGAATGTACTGCTTGAGTAAACTTTACTAGGAGAGGCTACAGGGTAGAGTGGCTAAGGGTTACAAGTTGAATTTGTTTAGGTATATGAATATATTATTTAACAAGAAATGTTCTTGCAATTGTGTAAGAGGAGTTTTCTTCAAAATAAGCTGCCAAGAAGCCACGAAGATACACCGTAAAACCGGTTCTGTGTTATCTTAAACACGCTGGTCCAGATTATTACATAAAAACTGATGAGGAAATATGGAAAAGAAAGGGAGGAGATGATGATTAAACAGATAGAAAGGTAGTGAGGTAAGTGAAACTTTCATCTAGATACAGTTTTCCAATACAACTGCCAAACTATAGGAGTCACAAAAAGGGTGTGTTCCCTTACAGTGGACAACTCAGAGGTTACTTGATTTAATCACTGTCCTAAACTGGGCACCTTTCTGAGAAGATTTGTTTTTGTGAGAGAAAAAATAACTGTTATGAGCAACAGGAGATGAGAAACAGGGTTGGTCTGGATTCTGGTGTAGGGAGAGGCAAGGAATGTGAACTCAAGAAAATTAGGCGGGAGCTTACGGGCCATCCTCAACCTCCCCCCGCGCTGCGAGTGAGAAAAATAGAACGCTGCTTTTTGTACCTTGACCCAAAGTCATCATAAACCTCAGTGGATGAGTACAGCTGAAACAAATGTTTACAACCGCCCCTTCAAACCTGAGTTTTACAAGAAAAACGGCTTTAGTCATTGTATGAAATAACTATTAGGACAGTAATGACAAACACCTCAGCAAAACTATTCATAGATACTAGCCAGATGTTTACAGTTCCATCTGTACTCTGGAGCTCTGAATGGAAGGAAGACCTTCAAAGGTTTAGGATTTCAAAGCTTTTCCTTCAATTCATCAGCACTGAGCAAGCTTAATAACAGGGAGCAGTTGCTGTGTTTTTGTACGGTTTTGACTGAACTGTCACGGGTGCTGTTTAGATACAGTAATTATATGTGTCATCTAATACTTATCGCAGGCGCTAATTGCGAATGGTTTGTTTGTACGGTTAAATGTAGGGAATCCCAGATTTAATTCCTCATGTCCCATGGCACACACTACACACACACACACAAACACTTTTATTCACCCCCTCCCCAGATTCTTCACATTCCTTCAAGCTTATCTTGAAGAATGGTTCGGTGAGCTTGGCAAGGGGTTGCTCTGAAGCCCCCCTTCTCTTACCCTAAAGAATTGAGCGTGTGCACCTTGAAATGTCTCTCTGGCGAGCAGACCCAGCTAGTTTTACATTCCTGGCGTGATTAACATTCCCCTCTCTTTTCGAAGATAAAGGCATCCATGTGAAGCAGGTTCTTCAAATTCTAGGAAAAAGCATAACGTAGAATTAACATACATGAAGATCTGTGACGTGAGAGGAAATGTTGTATTGAATAGCAGTACGGAATTATCATAAAGACGGCAATCAGTAACAAAAAGTGTTTGTATTCTAATTTTATCTGTCAATAAAGACTAAGGTGTGTTTTTTCTTTTTCCACGGACAGAAACTTCTTGGAGTGTCCCAGTCAGAGATCAAACAAAAATGCCAGCAGAGGACCAAAGAACTGGAAGAACTGAAGACAGCGGTGGATTCTCTCAAAGTATGTTTTAGATATAATTGTAATTTGTAACAGTAATTTTATCACCACTGCTCAATATCAAAGTCACACCACAATATATTAGACCAAATAAGAACAACCGAATACACTGCTTTATCTGGGCAAAGGTGAAAAGACCTTTTATCTGTTAAGTCAGTGTGTAACTGTTTCAATCTGGGAAAGCAAACTGTCCTTGAAAGTGGCCATAATTGTTCTTTTGTTCTTTATGAGATAAACCAATGCTGAACATCTAGATACATGCTGATACATGGTTTTTTGTTAACTGCAGCAGCAGTTTGAGTAATTTTACTGAGTTGTAAAGCTTATCCAGAAGTTTTCACAAACAGTATCCTACTGAATGTATGGAAAATGAACTGATACTTAAACTTGACTCATGTTTACCACAGAGCTCTGCACAAAGGGCAATGGCTGAAAGCAAGAAGATGTTTGATGAGATGATCACCTCCATAGAGAGGATGAGGTCAGAGGTCACCAAACTGATTAACATCAATGAGAGGGCTGCATTTAGTCAGGCGGAGGGGTTGATGGAGCGACTGGAGCAGGAGATAGACGAACTGAAAAAGAAAGAGACTGGACTTAAACAGCTTTACAGCACTGAGGATCACATCCACTTCTTACAGGTACTTTAAAGTTGGAGTTAAATATATATATATATATATATATATATATATATAAATAGGGTCCAAGGATCCCCAAG
>JAUMHE010023893.1:0-12603 GCA_032359235.1 Enteromius mattozi | reverse complement strand
ACACTGCATTAAGCCATCGTTTATCATTACTTAAACTAATGAGACAGACAGACAGTCAAGCTGCATCAATCACAATTGACAACACAAGATGTTGTTGAAAAAATGAATGTTAACCACTCATTCTTTGTTGATTCTTCCTTCGGAAGGGCATATAAAACAAATTAACTCTCACAGGATACAGAGTCTTCTTCACATGATGTAATCCACGCGGAAATTGTAGTGTTTGTGGGCGGGGCAAGTTGTTTGCGATGTAGAACGTGGGCGGACATTATGCAAATATGTTACTTAGTGACGTATGGCCGTAACAGAAAAAGATTCAAATTGCTGACGACTCGTTTAGGCGAATGTGAGCCGACTTTTTTTTTTTGATATACAAAAACTTCATTTATCGTGCACTGTCGACGTCACAACTTTGCAGATATTTTATGTTCACATACAGCTACATGACACACTGCATGAAAGATCATATTTGAAAACGCATAATAGGGGCACTTTAAATAAGCCCAATTATATATATATAAATTTAAAAAAACATTACTAAATTAGACATTTCAAATTAAAAATGCCACAAATCCCCAAATACTACACAACGTGTAAAAATATTAATAAAATGTGTTATACATGAAAAAAAAACCACACGATTACAAAATCATAGATCTCTGGAACTCCAGACATTTTAACATTTTGAACTAGACTAGGCTAACATAAAGTTTGTTCCAAATGTTTACTTCATCTAGTTTAATATTATCATCATCATTCATTACATAGTTTTACCTCTGTCTTTGTCCCATTTTTTTTATTCTTCTTCTCCTCTTTTTTTTTTTCTTTTCTTGCTTCGGTCTTTTTGACATTATGGTAGATGTTCACTGATAAATTGTCACTATCAGGTAAATGATGCATGTGAAAGTGGCTGCACAAGGAAAGACAGATCATGCGTTGAGTCGGGAGATCAATAAAATAGTTATTTTTTTGTGGGACAATCTCTCTCTCTTTGTAAATAAAAAATAAATTGTTAAAAAAAAAAATCACTTGTTTTGGCGCCCTTAGCATTTGCCTATTCCGCCTATGCCCAGGGTCGGCCCTGCATATACTGTAATGACCTGTCACCTTTTAAAGCAGGAACTGAGATATTCTCTTTGTGACTGAACATGTGCACTTTACAGCCATATTAGGGAAGTGAAAGCTTAACAATGAGATGATCAGTTTTTTAATGAGTCAAAAAGGCAGCAAACACTGTAAGGCATACACTCTTATTATTGATTGTATACAGAATTCAACAGCAAGTGGAGAGAGACTTTAAACTAAGTGACATTTGATTTCAAAATTAAAGATTTGATATTCACACAAACCTTTTATGTACTTAAAATCTTAGGAATAAATAATTGTAAAGATTTGTTGTTGTTTATATTATTATATATAATTTGTTAAGTCTTATGCTGTGAAAATAATGTTATTCTATTAAGGTGGTCTTTGGTATGGTGGTTGCTAAAAGGGTGATTTTGATGCATTGGAAGTCCGCTTTACCACCCACTTTTCATAGATGGTTGGTTGAAATGGTTGCTGCCCTCAAGCTTGAAAAGATTCGATTCTCTAAGATTGACGCTTATAAAAAATTTTGATAAAATTTGGGGTTCCTTCCTCACTTATTTTTTAAGAGTTGAAATTTAAGTTATTTGTTTATTTCACTCCACGTTTAATATTTTGTTTTAGTCTGTGGCTTTGTTTTAGGTGTGTATCTTTCACTGTATCTGGTGCATGTTCCGGTATATGTTGTTGTTGTTGTTTTGTTTTGTTTTTTAATTTATATATATATAGTTTGTGGTATTCTGGTTTGTTTTGTCTTTTCAGAAAAATTGTTGAAAATATATATATATATATATATATATATATAAAGTTGATCTATTAAATGCACTGTAAGTGAGTCGATGTGAACCCTGCTGGTGTATTCTTGTAGGCAAATACTTTGTGCTTGTGAGCATGTCTGTTAGTGAATGTTTGTGCTGTTTCTGTAATGTTTAAAGAGCTTCTTTTCTATTCACTGCTCACATGAAACTTGTAAACCTTTAACTGTATAAGCCTGTTTTTTAGAGGCCTAAAGGTGCAGCAAGGCTAGGTTTTGAACACAAAACACTGTAGAACAGGTTTAAAAGTTTGTCTTCTTTTTGTGGGGCCAAAAGATCACTTTTAGATGTTTACTGGTCAAATGTCTTTTCATCATGCAAATTTGTTGAACTTTCTAGTGTACTGGTCGAAAAGGTAAAGTGCTTTTACTAAGCATTTATTAATTAATTAATTTATTTTAACAGAGAAGAGAAAATTCCAGCATTGATCCACTACACCATTGAAAAAAACAAACAAACAGCATATGCTTGTTAGGTATATTTTGCTGGTTTAAATTGGTTGGTCCTAAGCTGGTCATGTGCTGGTTCTAAGATGGTCTGAGCAGCAAAATTGTTTATTTTGTATAAACAAAACATATTTTGTCTTAATATAGTAGCAATTGACCAATTGACAAATAAGAAAAAATAACTGCAACTTTAAATAAAGTGTTTTATCAGGGGTTTATAAGCTACATGGAAGAATCTTTGTTAAACTTCAGGTTCAGTCATTTTAACTCAGTTTAATGGTGTAGGGGAGAGTGGGTAAATTGACCCACCCCCTGTATCTTAGCGACTGTACACTTTTACTGTCAAGTGACTATGTATTTTGGAAATTTACATAATTTCTGAGAGACCATGAAAGAAGAAACTAATTTATCCAAGTCTAAAAGTATTTATTATGCGTATAGGTGATAGGGACAGTGTACAATTGCACCAATTCGAACTCTGAAAACCATGTTTTCACCACATTATAGTCAGATATATCTTTCAACCTGTAGTCCCTATGGCCTGTTCAACACAGAAAAGGTAGAGGTTGATCATCTTTAAAATGGGTTTGAATCAGATTCAGTCAGATAGTCAGTTTATAGTCAGTCTTACTCACTGACTCGAGTCAACTTATCCCCACTCTGGGGCAAACTGAGCCACAGCAACACTTTTGTATAAGAAGCCATATTTTTTAGAACCCTTTGTCATACATTTAGAAAATTAAAAATGATAGGAAACATCCTGAAATGACTCTGCAGGTTATAATGTGTTCTGCTTAGCACACAGACATCTTCTATTAAAGGCCATTTAAACAAATGTGTATATGTTTATTAAATAATGCCATATGCAAGCAACATATAAATCGCTAGTGGAAAGCTTTCAGGAAGATGATGAAACGAGACAGAAACATGACTCCCCCCAGAACAGATGATGCTCCTGACTGAATAAAAACATCCTCGCTGTAATATTGCAGTGTACTAGGAGATGAAAAGTGAATACTTTGCTTCTGTGAACTTTTGCATATTAATTGACAGTCATTTTGATATGTCTCTCTTTTCATCAGGATTTTTTAATAAACAGAATGATTGAAATAAAAAGTATGAAATGGTAAATATAAATGTGATTTAAAAACAAATATATATATAAAGGTTTATTTACAACATCTTTACTGTCTGTATAATATTTTATTGCACATTTTGCACATTTACAACACACGCCAGAGGGTTATACCCACTAACATTTTGCATTTCTATTTTCTTCTGCTGCCATCATGTGCTGAAAAACATGAAGTGCATTTAAAAGCCTTTTCATGGCAGCGCTTGAGAATCACTATAAAAGGCAGATTAAGATTTCAAATAATGCACAAATATATAGACGGTTTCAACGACAACATAAACAAACGTTACTGCGCATGCGTGCTTTTGTAGCCCTATCTTAACTTCCGGTAGATATGCAAATAGAATCAGTAACAACAGTCCTTCTAGAGTAGATTATTTTTTTGATAACACGCACATAATTCTTCTGTTCCAGATTCATTCCATATTATTATTTAGTCTTGTTTAAATGTTATTTCTGTTCTCATCATATATATGTATATGTTATGTATACCATGAGCTCCTTAAAAAAACACAACAAATGATTTGTTTGCGCACAATTGGCAAATAAAGCTAATTTTGATTCTGACATTGTTTCTGTGTTGCATTTCAAAAATAGCTGTTAGGAAGCAAAGCCTGTATCAGTGTTTGTCCACTAGAGGACAGATATGATCAGATAAAATCTGCAGCATAACAATATCCAACAGTAACATTATTCAGCAAGCAGATGCTTTTGTCAAATTTAATAAAACAACACAAAGCTGAGCACATGTGGTATCACATCCCTACTAGAACTGAACAAATGTGTTTTTCCATCTTTTTTTGCTACAAGTGCAAGAAGGCTAATTTCAAGTGCTTCAGCTTGGATACAAAGATACTATACACGAAGGACAAAGTCATGTGATCTCAGCTTTGAAGACAGGCTATAATCAACTGAATGAACATTAACCTGAAACTGAGAGGAGAAATTTTTTTCTTTTACATTTCAACTAAACATTAAAGACACTTCTGATCACATAAATCATCATCAGGCCAAAAGGGTTGCGAACACATTATGGAGACATTTAACTGTTTTGGAGGAAAACTGCACAGCTTTGAATATAGAAACTTGCAGCTTATTGTTTCAGTAAACAATGAATGAATTTGCCTAAATAATCTTTAATAGCTAATGTATCTGATCACACAGTAAGATGATGTTCCTGTAGTTCAAATGTTGAAACTGAATCTGAAAGAGCTGAAATGATTTTATTAGATTAAATGTGACAAAAAAACAAAACCAACAAGTCAAACAAAATAATTTGACCTTTACCAGCCATCAAAATAACTGATCATTACACCAGTTGTTTTGAGTAATCACTTTGAAATAGATTTTAAACCATTGTGTTTTCTTCACAACTCACAGCAAAGCAATAAGGCCTTTAGAGACGTTAAATATGGTGCTGATTACTCAAAGCTTTTACTTCTATGTGCTCAAAAAGATGAAGCAGATTCAATGTACTCTGTAGATTTGATTTTGTAGATCAAAAATAAAACACATAGTCTGGAACAACACAATGCACACAATTTGGCTTTTATTTTTTGTGCTTTATGTGAAAACAGGAAGCAAAAGCTTTATCAGTGTTTGTCCACTAGAGGACAGCAGAGATCAGACATTGTGCATATACATATTTAACATAACCTTATTCATCAAGCAGATGCATTTGTCAAAAATACTAGAGTTGAGCAAAGGCTTTACTCATTTCTTTAGTTTTGTTAAGTGGAATAAGGCTAATTTATTATTAATACAAAAGCATTAAAAATTCAAATTACAGTTACAATTTGACATTCAGATCTGATCACAAGATGACAAACAAAATCAGATTTAGATTAGAGGATGAAAATATGTACGCATATTAACACTTAAATACAATTTATATTATAAGATACATTTTTTCTTAAATATATAGATGCAGGTATTTATATATACACAGACACACAATAAATATACACAGTACACACACATATTTTATGCAAACACAATTTTTTATTTTTTTGATGTGACTGACTGTTTAACAGAACCTAAAATAAATACAAAGTTTACAATTTAAATGAAAAGTAAAATACATAAAATAATTTTAGCTGGTTAAATTAGACAATAAACTGAAAATTAATCACTGAATGTGTGTGGCTCTGGACGGTCAAAGATGCGTCTCTTTTATACAGTCTGACTGCTTTCTACATGAGGAGATGGTCATGTGATTTATATTCAAAGACACTGTGATGAAAGCTGAATTTGAACATTAAACTGATATTGTTGGTAGTCATATAAAAGAGTGCATCAGTACAGTGGTTAGAGACATGCGCTTAAGAGTTAGGATGAATTTAAGGGCCTCATGATCCTCCTGAAGGAGAAACGTAATTTCTACTGAGAGTAAAGTGACTGTAGTTTTTGCTCTGTTTTGTTGTTTTAGTAACATTAAAAGAATAGTTAACACAAAAAATTCTATCATAGTGCTCTATTTTTTACCCTTATTTACGCACTCTCAAGTTGTTTCAAACCTGAATTAATTTTGTTCGTCTGTTGAACAGAAGTTATGTGGGTAACCAAGCAGATGCAGACCCCCAGACTTCTATAGTATTTTCTCCTTAAGTCAGTGTGTCAAAATTAAGTCAAAAGTAACTTGTGCTACAACTGTTTGACCTGTGCTATGAAACTTTCAACCTCGGTACAAAAAAAGGTTAACATACAGCTCTATATATATTTGCCTTTATGTGGAATAAATAAATATGTGCCATGTTGTCATTAGTGTATATATATATATATAAAAATACACACACACACACACACACTAATGACAACATGGCAACATGACAACACATTGTTTATTTACACAACCAATATAAAATCTGGGTAACACTTTCTATGAAGCCTGTATTTATAATACATTTTAAGGGTATTCTTAAGGCTTTATAATGAACTCATAACACATTATAAAAACTTTATAATATGTTGTATCATCTCATGAATATTCAGAACAGTTTTAACGTGTTATAATATTTACTTATGTGTGGTTATAGCTTTTAAGAGCATGATCATTTGTAACACACAATGTACACAATTTATCCACTCAAATTACAATGAATTATAATTCTCTAGTTATAATGCATTATTAGTGTCATATGCATTTTTTTTTTCAGTTGAAAGTATTAGCTAGCTCACATTAGCCTCACAGGAAACACTCAAATAACACTCACTGACCACTCACAAGATGTTAAAAGATACTGTGCAGATCCTAAATAAACAAATTCAAGATATGATATAGTCCATTATAAATGAAGTAGATTTAATACGGTGTTCATAATGTGTTATAAATAATCATAATCTTACAATGTATTATAAATACAGGCTTCGTAAAAAATTGTCACCATTATGATTTAAAAGTGTTGTGAAGGGGGAGGGGAATCTATGCGTGTGTGTATCATGGGTTTCAACAAAAAAAGTTTCCTCACCCAAGTGACCACAGTAAGCTCTCTTCATTCTGAACAATCCTTTTAAGGTCATTCAGTTCTCTAAAGACCATCTGCAGATAGCATTAGAGAACTGTATTAGATTAAACAGAATAATATTCTTTAATTTTTAGGTAATTGCGCTCCCAGGATAATATGGTACTTCAGCTGAGAGGATCATTCCCACAAATGATGGCTTCCCTGATCCTGATGATCTGGATAATGCGTCTGTTCTATGATAGAGGTACTTTTAAAACATAATAAAGTAAACACTTATAATGTATGACTGAAGTTTTAAATATTATATTATTGTATGGAAGATAATTCAAACCATGTTGAAATGCAGTTATTACCCAGGAACAATGCAATACACTCATGGCATTTAGTTTAACTAAGGATCTGCACAAATCATGCCACAATGAATATCAATATTGTCATTATTTTCATTTGAAAGTGCAGTCCACGTCTCCTTTCCTCCTTTCTGTTGTTATCTCAAGCAGTGTGTTAAGTCTGGTGCCACTTCAAATCGATTGAACAGGTTCACTCTGTGTGTCTCGTCCCTTTTCCTGCTTCCAGTACATGAAATTTAAAAATTGTCTGTTCACTTGCTGCCTCTTTTTTTTTCAGGATGATGTATTAAAAAATATAATTTTGTAACATCCAAACAAGATTTACAGATCATTTTTTGAAAAGTAAATGGATAGGTGTATCATTCTGGCTACAGATTTAGGCCTGTTCAACTGTTCAACAAGTGTCTGCCTAAAATGACAAAGCAAATGGAACAGGAAGTCTTCTCTTAGGCACAGCTTAAAGGGCTAGTTCACCCAAAAATGAAAATTCAGTCAGTACTCATCCTTACGTCGCTCCAAACCTGTAAGACCTGCGTTCATCTTCGGAACACAAATTAAGATATTTTTGATAAAATCAGACGATCATCTGTCCCCCCATAGACAGCAACACAACTGAAATGATGCAGAAACATTGTAAAAACATCAGTAAAACAGTCCATGTGACATCAGTGACTCAACGATGATAGGAGAATACTTTTTTTTGCACAAAAAAAATCATTTTGAGGTGAACCAACCCTTTAAGAACCACCTTTAAAATCTACTATATGTTTTATACTACACTTTTCTAGTTAATAAAACCTTTAGTGAACCAACCAAATAAGAACTTACTCTTTAAGTGTTTGTTGTTCTGCAGGTGTGTTTGGTGAGGAGGGAAAAGAAACAGGTAAGCAGATCTCATATAATGATTGTACTGATGTGAGATTCAGCGCCTCATGACGATCACAAACTCCAGAACCTCCAGACTTTATTATCTAGAAATGAGGGGAAACAAACTTTCCAAAGAATCCTTTAAAATTAGTGTGTATAAGAGTATACATTATTTGTACTGTCTATATTTTTGTTTGACACTGGTTTGACTATATTACAACATGATTTATAGTTCTGTGACTAAATAGAGATTTATTGTGCAATTCAAGCTTTCCTATGTTAAACGCTCTGGTGTGTTGAGCTACTTTTTTTGGCCGCTGGTTCAGAATCTCAATTAGAAAGATCTCAAGTCATTGCTAGTCACTTGCTCATTGAAAGAATCACTTAGGCCTTTTAAAAATTCAAAAGTATCGGATCACGTCAATCCTTGTTCACTCCAACAGCAAATCACAGCGACAAAACAACAAAATGTCATTCATTTTCTATGAGAGTCACTGTTGTTCATGCAGTGACCGCTGACAGCTGAAAGTGGACGTTACACACATGGCTGAGACAAAGTAGATACAACTGAGAAAGGTTTACAATACAAATAAAATACAACACAAAGAAGCAGCAACCAACAATAACAATTTTTAAAACATGTTGCCTGTATGAATACATACTAGCTAGTCTATCTATAGATTTAATGGGAAACCATACCAATTAATTAGGATAATATGTTCCAATAACACATAGTTATACTGTTGCATGTTATTATGACAATCAGCTGTACAGTACAGCAACCTGTGCTGGTGTGAGCCAGAGAGACTGTGAAAACTTGTCCTGTGTGGACTCTAAGCAACCAATCAGAATCAAGCATTAAGTAGTGTGTTAATTAATGTTAATTTATTCTATATTTTACAGCTCATTTACCTAATCCTGTAATCAGCAGTTACTGCCCGTCATCATCATCAGAATCATCAGAGTCCAAATGTGTCCTGCTGTGTTCAGTGTTGAATGTGGGTCATGCGACTCTCTCCTGGTACAATGGAAACAGTGTATTGTCCAAATGTAATGTGTCTAATCTCAGCGGCAGCCGCATCTCTTTACATCTGGAGGTGGAATATCAGGATAACAACACCTACAGCTGTGTGCTCAACAATCCCATCACAAACCAGACTCAACATCTGGACACCAGTGAACTCTGTCACCCTTGTGCAGGTACAGCAGAACTGATTTTGGTACTAATCCACTCAAATATTCCAGTCTTGTTTTATTTTATCAGTCCTGTGTGCTAAATATTTTTCACAGACATGCAGTCATGCTTAGTTAACCCCAAAATGAAAATTCTGTCATTAATTACTCACCCTCATGTCGTTCCAAACCCGGGAGACCTTTGATTATCTTCAGCACACAAATGAAGATATTTTTGATGAAATCTGAGAGATTCATCTGAACCTCCATAGACAACAACACAGCTGAAATGATCCCAGATTCACAAACGTAGTGAATACGTTGGTAAAACAGTCCATGTGACATTAGTGGATCAACCTGCCATGAGAATAATTTTTTTGCACAAAAAAACAAAAATAACATAATTTCCTTAACCATTCATTCATGCATTGTGATACTCTCCAAAATTGCGGAAAATGTAACTCTGGGGGGAAGAATGGTTGAGGAAATTATGTTATTTGTGTTTTCTTTGCACAAAAAAAAAAAAAAAAATTAAAATAAGTATTCTTGTAGCGTTGCAAAACTGAAGTTGAGCCACGGATGATGGACTGTTTTAACAATGTTTTTGCTATAATTTCAGTTGCTGTCTATGGAGGGTCAGATGGCTCTCTGATATCATCAAAAATATCATAATTTGTGTTCTGAAGAGGAACGAAGGTCTTATGGGTTTGGAATGACACGAGGGTGAGTAATTAGTGACAGAATTTTCATTTTGGGGTAAAACGCTTTAACTGATAGCACAAAACAAATTCAATGCTTATGTGTGACCTGCGCATACTATTCAGGTAATGAAATTTGGATCCTTGCGTACATGTTGATAGTTTTCAATTTGCGGCTATGCCCTGCCTCCATTTTAACTAAACCAACCTCTTACACTAATACCTGTCTCTCTTTCTCACTGAACCACAAAGACTGGAGTACATTACAGATCTTTAAAGTGCTGGTGTTTGCTGGTGCTGCTGTAAACATTCTGGTCCTGGTCGTGGTCGTGGTTGTGATGGTCTGTATTTACAGGAAACATAAAAAAACAGAACCACAAGGCAAGTCATATCTACATTTGTGATTCCAAAGGAAATATTGATGCCTTGATAAACATAATCTGTTTTGGTTAAGATTTTAAAGAGTAAGAGTTCTGCATCTTAACATTTCTTTTATTGAAACAGTTCAGACCTGTGAAGAAGACGTAACTTACGCTGATCCAACATTCTGCACACCAAAAATATGCAAAGCGGTAAGATAATCAATTAACTTTGGCCTTTTGTCAGGAGACGTTTATTAAAAGTTTATTATTATTTCATTTTCAAAGCATAAAGTAAAGTAGGCATTAACCACCAGCAATGGACTTAAACTAAATCCACAATATTAATTGGTATTTACTATACTTTACTACTTTATCATTAAAGGATAAAGTGACACTATTTTAACTTCCACTGTATTTTTGTTATTTAATTCATTATTGGACTGAATGAGAAAAGTCTTCTAGTGGGTCAACTATAGCACATGAAACACAAAACAAACATGCAGTATATGATAGTACAGAGGAAGCCAATCAGACTGTTGTTACTAAACAGTCAACATGAGAAAATGACCAGAAATGTGTGATCTGAATGTCTGTTTCCTTACAGAGAGAGCATAAAGAAGATGATGTGGTGTACGCGGGTGTGGCTGTGAAAGGGTGATGTAATGTAACATGTAATGTTCTCATCGCAGAGCAGTATTATTTTTGAGTCTGTTCTGGTCCTAATGCTAATGTTTTAATTTAAATTAAATTAGTTTAGGATAAAAGACCGGGCATCATCGCAAACTAAGATGATTGTAAATAGTTTGTTGACAGGGACTTTTTATATATATATATTTAAAAATATGCATTCTTCCATCATTTAAACATTAATGCAACTGCTGAAGCTCCACCTTGTGACTGAATATGAAAACATGTTGCTAGTTTCTGTGGTACTTTGTGTTGAAGCGCTAAGCTGATCTGCTTCTTTGCTTCTTTGAAGAATGATAAACTATTTTCATTATCTTGGAATATTTGCTTAAGCTTTAAGTAGGACCATGTCATCACTTTTTGAGCATGTATCTAAAATTGTATTTAGGTTGTATTTAGGTTACCTATTGCGTCATCTACTTATTCTTATGTGGATTTTCTGCCTCTTAAATGTTCATAATATGACATTAGTATTTTGTTTGTGTAATGGTTTTCATTTAGTCTGCGTGATTCTAAAACAGATGATATTTGGCTAATGTATATATGATGCTTTGAAACTCTATTAAAGAGACATATTGCACTTCATTAGAATTGGTCAGGAAATATCAAACAAAAATCAGTCAAAACAGTCATTTGTGTGTGTGTCTGTTTATTAATGAGGGATCTGTGGACACATCAGTGGTTTTATTTGTGGTTTTTATTTTGAAGTAAAGAATATCTGGTAAAATGGACCTCCCCCTTCATGGGGACCATCTTGATGCTCTTTTTGTGTTTTATATTTTGTGTTATAACTAAATTAGCAAATGTTTCTCTTTATTTACTATAATAACACATTGGGTGATGCACCCATCATTCTAAACTTATACCAAAAATGTTTCAATTTAACTGTAAATCCAAATTATTCTTAAAGGTGCTGTATGTAGGATTTTGACTCTACTAAAGCATAAAAATACCATAATAACCGATATCTCCAATATTTTGAATATCGACCAATCTGTGTCAATCCTACATACTTCTCTTTAAGGGGTCATCTTCCACCACCTTTCTTTTTGTTAGTAGGCTGCTGCATGGCATGTTCGCCCCTGCTGGTAGATGTTATAATTACACTCTGGGAACACAAGGCACCTTCGTCCTCTAAAGACCTTCAAACGTATTTGAGTCATTCTACGAAACGGGTGCCATTTCCACTTTGCAATCTTCAAAATTTTCACAAAAAATAAACCTTTTTATAACAACACCTACAACTTCAAAGATATGTTAACCCTCTAAAAAACATATTTGCCCACCTCAGTCACAAACACCTTGTTAATATTATCATTTTTTTTCAGACAAGGACACCTTTGTTTTACCACCCCGTTACGAGCAATATGTACGCCATTAGAGCAGTAAAACAATTTTTTTTTTTTTTTTTTCTTTTAGGTTTTCCTAATAGTAAAATGTTCTTTTTTTGGAAACCATCAATACACAGTGTGTAATTTAATTTATTTTTTTTATTCTTACATTTTTATTCTTGAAAAATG
>JAUMHE010023892.1:0-12618 GCA_032359235.1 Enteromius mattozi | reverse complement strand
AGACAATAATCTCACTGCATTATTACAATTAATGACAAAAATAATGTTTGAAAATGTAAACTGATATTTTGCTACCGCAGAAGATAGAAATAACTGACTTAAAACCTTTTTTTGTTTTTTTGTTTTTGTTTTTTATGTTGGTGAAAATACTAGTTGTCTAAGACTTTTGCACAGTACTGTATATATATATATATATATATATAAGAGAGTGTATCTCTCTCTTACACACACACACATTACTTTGACTCTATGCACAACTCTGTATACATTGGATTGATTTAAGTAACTTTAATGTACTTGAATTGTGGGTAACACTTTATTTCGATGGTCCAATTTAGACATTCTACTAGCAGTAAGTAACTTTGCAACTACATGTCAACTAGCAGTCATTGGAGTATTAGTAGACTGTCTGCTTATTATCCTCTAACACTTTATTTTGATGGGTCCACAACACACTACATACTGACTATTAGAAACTTTTCAAGTATATGTCAACTTATTCTACTAACCCTAAACCTACCCTAACAGTCTACTCTGAGAGTTAGTACACATGTAGTTGTGAATATGTGGAAAGTGTGGATTTCATGCATTATATAGTATCTCCTCCTTCACATAGCCTGTCCCTTGAATCTCCTGTAGGGTCTATTGAAGTTTTGTTCAAACGACGACCCATGCACCTGCGAGCTGAAAGCATGTATTTATCCGTTCACTAGGGACTGAGCCATACAGAAGCACTCTGCCATCTCTTTGAACCCGCTTCCCCTTGTGGCTTCCTAACTATACAGCACTCAATGCTTTGTAAGTGACTCCAGCCGTGGGGGCAGACTCAACAGAATAGAAAGTTAACCGGGGAGAAGAAATAGTAAAACAAACAATAAGGACCTAAATGTCTTTGATGCATGAGGAGCACACAGGGGGATCAAAGACCTTCAAAATGACCCATGGCTTTTGTCTTTTAGACACTTCATTGAGCTCATTTCTGTAAGTCCCTACCACATTCAGCACAGGGAGGCTCGCTCCTCCTGTGGGATACTAGATTGCCACCAATTCCTCCAAAAACATCCACTGTCAAAAGCCACTCATGGGCCTTCCTCTCCCACACGGCTCCGGAGTTTCAAGTAAAAAGGAGAGGCATCTTTAGGAATCTTTAGATGTCAGTCTCCACACAAAGAAAGAGAGAGTTGCGGGGAGATTAATGGAGAGAAGATGTGCCCCAGTGCAGAACCGCAGTTCAGAGAAACACAAACTGAGAGTTATAAACACGTAGGGCAATATGACCAAAATTTTCATTACCATTTAGCAGTAAGGGCTGAATGACACTGTGACTATTGTACAGAGTTTTACTGTAAATACACTCATTTGTCTGGATAAGTCAACGCTATGCTAGCTATGTTACAATCACACTATTTTTTTTGCTCATTTTGTACTATTGCATCAGATGTAAACGCTAAATTTTTCATCCACTTTTTCACGCTAGCTTAAGGTGGTTTTTGACTTGTGCGAAACAGGTTTAATCTGAATAATGGGAGATTAAAGAAATTCCTCCATTCATATCAAAAAAGTTATGTGACTTTGCACTATGGGACAACATAACCCGACTAACCAGCAGACAGATCTCAGACAGCGTTTGAAATGTCGTTATGGTCATTGTTAAAAGCCTGAGCAAAGTCTGTCTTATTTCTGTATAATTGCCTCCCAGAACTGTTTTACATGACTTTGTTCCCAAACAGCAGACTTTTGCCTCCGAAAGCAATGACCTCATTTATTGTGTTATGAAAATTATATTATATTCAGTGGCTTCTCCTACTTTTCTTAATGATATGTAGTGCCACTTTATCAGAAAGTGATTATTCTGTTATCTATGGCTTGCTGGATGGAAATAGTTTTACATATATATATATATACACACACACACAAATCCAACGTGCTGTTTCCAATATGCAGTCATATTATGTTGTGTATGATGAGCACAAACCTCAAATTCTATCTATTTGTGGGGAATCAAAATGTTGGATTTTTAGAGATTGTGTGAGTTTGTTGTGTTTACAATGACTTTAAAGTTTAAAGTAATCATTTCAGACAATGTATTATTTTTAATTTTTTATAATAATAATGTAGTGTATTCCAGCCTTACATTTAGTTCTTTCTGATGAGAAATGTTGGATGTTTATTTAATTACCTTCCCTTTTTATTTGAAACTTCACAAGCCAACCTGATCTCACGGCAATTCTTACATATTTTACGAGGTGGCTAATTCGTACGAATTCATACGATTTATTCTAAATTGTACGTATTTTACGAGATGCCAGTTCGTATGAATTTGTACGAATGACCTAAACATAACCCCGCCCCTAAACCTACCCATCACGTGGTTTTAGACAAATCGTACGAAATCGTACAAGTGAGGTCGTACGAATTAGTATGAATTGGCACAAATTTGGCACCTCGTACGAATATGTACGAATTGCTCGTGAGACTGTGTTGGACAAGCACATAGCAAAAGATCAGATTATTCTGAAACACTTTGGTCCTTTTTGAAGATTCTGTTGACAACAAGTAACTAACTCTCATCAGAGTATTAGTATAGACTTCATATCTGCCTACTCTTATTGTGCAGGTCACCCAGACACTCTACTGACTGTGAGTAACTTTGCAAGTACATGTTATTTTATTCTAACCCTAACCCAACTAGTACTCTACTAACACTCTAACGACAGATTACATTAGATGAGACACTTTCAGTGTTTTTATACAATAGCCCATGTACACACACCTGTGGGACAGTTCAATTCTATATTATTTCTTTTGTATGAATTTATCAAGTTACAGTGTTGCTTGACAGTTCTTGACAACTATAAGCCTTCACTCTAGGTTTCGTGCCCACAAATCTCCTACTAACTTCATCTTCCTTTAATTGTTTGAGACATAACACGTTCTATATGTTTATATTAATCTTGTGTAAAAAACAAAGCAGTTATTGCCACTAATAGCCTCTCTTAATATAACAATGTGATAAATATGTACTCTTTGTATAAAGATAATGTTTGTTCTAATTTAGTAGAATACCGTATTTGAACGAGAATTTGTAGACAACCATTAACTAAGAGGCCCCTTCATAGTTTGGCTTCATTTATATTTTATAAAAGACTAAGAAATGTTGATGCTTCTTTTTTTTGTCAACTTGCTAAAGGTTTACTGACAATAAACAATTGTTTTTTGTAAAATTACACTATATACTGCGGCTGATTCACATGGATAGATGATGTGAAATCATAAACAGTACAGGGAATCACACGTTATTAAAGTATTGTTGGGTTAGTTAAGGAAAGTTGGGAAGCCTGGAGTGTTTGAGGGCTGGGGGTGGTTAGAGATGAGGTTTAAATATGTTGGGAACGAACGCACACAAATTGTCCAGCTTTCATTAGTGTGGTGAGTGAAGACTCTGCAGAGCGCTTGATTCCCAAGACTCTCAGATAACAAGTGGCTTCTCACACTGGGGCTTTCTGTTTCCTCCAAATAAAACCAAAAAGAGAGAAAAAAAAGGAGCGAGATGGAGAGTGAGTTACCACAGAGGGGAAAAAAATGGAAGAGTGATTCCAGCAGCCAACTGTTATCTGCCTGACATTCAGTCAGTGTAGAGTTATTTTGGTTTATTTATCCCAAGAGCAATGAATGGCTGCCGACAAGATATTTCTGATAGATATGATAAGGCCTTCCATCCTCTAAACATGCCCTCTTAGCTTGAAGTTAACCTCATCTCTAAAAGCCATTAGTGACAGACATAAAGCTGAGGGGGAACGTGGAGGTCCTCTCTGAAACATTAATCTGCACACAAGTTATTCTAGACATCTCCAAAAGCAAACAGCAAAATGAAGAAGTCCAGAGTGGAATTTCAGGAATATGCAACGAGAGCGAGAGTCCGAGAACAGGCGAGATCACAACGATAAATCCAGTACAGAGAAAACACAGGGGAACAACGAACGATGACGGGGAAAACTCCAAACACAATGACAATCACAATAAACGAACCGTGAAAACACAAAGACATACGGGGCTTATATACACATGAAAGTCAGGGTAAGGGTGGAGGAATGAATCAATCGCCATGGCGACAAACAAGGTGGGTGGAGACAACAAGTTCATAATAAGAGTCCGGGGAAAGCAACGGAGAAAACACACAATGAGCCTTGGTGCTGGAGTGCCATCTTCCGCTGGCACCTCCAGCTGAGGTGTTACACAGATGCACTTTTGATAGCATCGCCCCCAAATAAATATGGATGTTTTTTTCTGTATTCATGTCCAGAGCCTACTCTTAACTTCTAATCCATCCACAGTTAAAAGATGTTGCTTTAAAGCCAACATGTAAGAGCACTGACAAACCATTTTATTTGTCCAAAATGAGTGCAAGGATATTTAATATTTTTCAACATTATCCACAAAAGATGAAGAAGAACCAGAAACATTTATATCAGTATCATGGAGATACTATTATGGTTCATATTAAAAATAGAATTAGTTTTCATTTTTGTTTTAATTTTATTTTTAGTAATTTTGTGTAATGTGTTTTTGTCATTTTGTCTTTTCATTTTTGTTAATGTCCACGTTTTCATTCATTATTCTTTCAGTTTTAGTTAATTTAGTACATTGTTAATATATATATATATATATATATATATATATATATAGTTTTATTTCAGTTAAAGTTTATTTAATTAAGTAACAAAGACTTGTTTTATGTTTTTGGATTTAGTTAACTATTATAACCCTGTTAATTCTTCCATAATGTTGTGGGGTCAGACTCATTTAAATGTTTTAGTTGTTGGAAAAAGTTAACCTATGTCTTTTTTTCTCATGTAGAGTCATAAAAACGCCTGTGAAGTGTTGACACTTATATGTTGTGGAATGCGAATGCGTACAATATTTCTACTCTGTGATGTCTATGGCTAATTTGACCTGACAACTTTTTGATGTATATTCAGTTTCTCAAGTACCCTCTCTTGGAATTTGCATTTATTCGGTACACATTTATGCATATTTTGCATTAAGGGCATCTTTTTTGTTTATGCATGTTCAGTTGGCTGGAAATCAAACCCATGATCGTACCATTGCATTACATTACTGTTTGAGCTTCAGGAAGACACACAGAATAAGTACTTTGCCACACTTATTCAGTTTATTTATTTATTTATTTTTTCCAGTCACAATTGTGTCTATTATATTAATATATTAAAAATTGTGTATTCTCTATTGATTTATTTATATGTTTGTTTGAACTATATGTTTTGTTTGTTTTGAACAGATTTTTTTAATTCATCCATACTATTGATGGTTTGTACTGAATCAGTTTGACCTCCTCCTCAAAGATTGTACCCAGATTGCAAGTAAATGGGATAAAGTTTGATTTCAAGTTGACTTTTAATATCTATTCCTGTGCAGATGCCATATGATTATATTACTTTTCACTTCAAATTTGCCAGCTGGTTCTTTACAGGTCAGTTGGCCATCAATGGGTGAAGTGGGGAAAGGTGGTTCAGTGACTGACATACATCGCCCATTCTCTACTGATCAATACTCTCGGTATCTGTAGTAAAAATTTTAATATTTCCGTGTCTGACCATCTGGTCATCCAGTGATGAGAAGCAGAGATGATGGCTGGTAAACAGCACTGGCAGTGCTCGAGTTTCTGATATCTTGTGGGACCCTTTGATGTGCATTGCCCCCACTCCTGGCTTCCTTCTCTCAGGAAATTGCATTCTGTCTGTTTCCACAGCAGATAAATGATCTAGGAAGGGGGCTGCACACTGTCACCGGCCAGTCCTGTATAACGCCATGGCCTGTATCATGTTAGCTGTGTGTGGCTTCATCTGATGCTGCTGACTGGTTAATGTACACATGCATTCCATGCATACGCAATTTCTTACGAAATACTTCAAATGAGGACAATGGAAAGAATCAAAATCAACAAAAGAGCAATATAATTTTATTTTCAGTTAGCTTAACGCAGTGCACGTAGCATTTATATATATATATATATATATATATATATAAGAAATAAAAAGAAAACCAACCCAGGTTTATTGGAAATACTCTTACTAATAAAGCTGTTTATGTGACAACAAGATTCGAAAGTATCAATTTTTTAAATTGTGCAGGATGTTAAAAATGTTTTGAAGGTATAACATAACATTCTGCAACTAATTGAGTGAAAATTAGCCTTTATTAGTCAAAGATGTACCTGTAAATCATACTTTTATGTGAAAAGGAATAAAAGTTGTGGGAGTTTTACTGCCTCTAGTGTTCATTTCAACTGGAAACTGTAGTGATTCGTATGTCTAGGTACGTCTTTTCATTTTTTCGGAAATGTATGCACGTATTTCCACTGAGCCTACGTTGAAGAAATTTTTTTTACCAGTATGTAATCCTAGCCTTTCACCTTCTACTTCTGGCTCCATGTCCTCACTAGGTTGAGTATAGACTACTAGGATACCACTCACTCTCTTGGTCTTTCACCATTTTTCTTCTATACATCACAATGCAATGTATACGCAAGCTTTAACGTATGTGATGTAATCAGCCATGTTTACCTCCAGGGAAAAGCATGAATGTAGAGGAAAGCATACGTGTGTGTTGTGATACTTTCTAAAATGGCGGAAGACGTAAGTCAGGGGAGAAAATTTGTTGAGTAAATTATTTCTTTTTGTTTTTATTTGCGCAAAGTATTCTCCTAGTGTTGCAAAACTGAAGTTGAGCCACATCCTGTTTTACTAAAGTATTTACTACAGTATTGGACCTGGATCATTTTAGTTGTGTTGCCGTCTATGGAGGGTCAGATAGCTCTCCGATTTCATCAAAAATATCTTAACTTGTGTTCTGAAGATGAACGAAGGTCTTATGGGTTTGGAATGACATGAGGGTGAGTAATTAATGAGAGAATTTTCATTTTGGGGTGAACTAACCCTTTAATAGATGGACGTCTAAAAGGGGCTTTTTTGATAATAGAATTAGAATAAAGAGTGCTAGAGTTAGAGAGTCAGATTATGCGTTTTTAGCCTATTCTTGAAGATTATGCCATTTCCAGCGATTCTCAAACAATATGTTCAAAGCAGTTGTAAGATTCAGTCTCTCTAAACCCCTCCTTTCTGTGAGCCTACTCTGCTCTGATTGGTCAGATGGCCCAGTTTGTTGTGACTTGTCTACTGCATACAGTGCCTTGGAAGTGATAGGCCTATTACAATAGCTCTGTATTTTGAATGCTGGATGAAAATATAAGCATATTTATTATATTTACTGGCTGTGATTCAGTTGAGCACTGGTCCAAATAAACTGGGTACTGAGCCATCTTTCAAGAGCAAGCTTTTTCTGAATCCTGCACTGAACTCCCCGAGATTAGAGAAGCAGTCAGTAAAATAATCTGTCAGTAAAATGACATGTTTGTGGGTGGGGTCAAGTTGTTTGTGGCCGGCCAAAGTAGAACATTGAGAATTATTCAAATGTGTTGATGTGTAGCCGTCACAGAAGTGGGATTTGAAATACTAACAACTCGTTTAGGCTGTATAGAGTTGATTCTTTATTTTGTTAAAGAACATTTTTGTTGGCCCTGGAACAACACTGTGATTAACCAATCAGATTTGAAGAACCAGTTTATAGTTTTGTGAGGTTTAGGCTTAGTGTTTGGTGCTTGTACGTCAGTGTACATAATTCATCATTTCCTCTGATTTTGGAGATTAGGTTACTCATGGTTAAGGTTAGGTTCAGGTGTAGGGATTTAAGACTAAATGTTTGGATTAAAATGTTGCCCCCGGGTCGACAAAATATGCTGAGCTAGGAACACATCTAACTCAGGATGTGTGGCTCCGGATGTCTATTAGATGTCTTTAGTAGAGTAGCAGCTCTCAAGAACAAACTAGGAACAAGTCACTAGAACTAGAACTAGTTGCCAACAACCCTTTTTTTTTTTTGGAAGTCAATGGTCACCAAAACACCCTGGTTACAAACTTCATACAGGTTTGGAACTACTCCAGGGTGAGTAAATGATGACAGAATTTTCATTTTTGGGTCAACTATTCATTTAAGCTGGTCCTCAGCTGATCAAATGCTAGTCTTTTTATTTATTGCAGCAAAAGGACCAGAGTAAACCAGCAAAGGACCATCTTAAACCAGCTCAAACCAGCATCCCAAATTCAAAACATACAGCATATGCTGTTTTTTCAACAAGGTTGTTATTATTAACCACCATCCTGATCTGATCTGATCCTATAAAGAGCATTTTTGTTTTCAGACGGCTTACCATGCCATGCAGTCATTAACTACATTCCACTGACTATATTAATTCCTCATCTTCGCTTTCTGGCAGCACCTCCTCAGAGTCATAATGCAACAGGTCAAAGGTCTTCCCAACAAAAAATAGCAGCCTCGGCTGTTGTCATCAACATGAGCATGCACTGCCCACATTACGGCTCTGGAAAATGTTGTGTCTGCATTCTGAATCATTCTCTTTGATGACAGACAAGAGCAAGGCTCCGTCTC
Organism: Enteromius mattozi; assembly: GCA_032359235.1. NCBI lineage: Eukaryota > Metazoa > Chordata > Actinopteri > Cypriniformes > Cyprinidae > Enteromius > Enteromius mattozi. The sequence goes on along the minus strand of JAUMHE010023892.1, from coordinate 4,092 downwards.
AACCCTCTGTCCCATTCCAGACAACTCCCTGCACCTCTGACCGGTGGGCCGTGAAGGTTCTCATTTCATTCAAGCGCTGTGTCACCCTCCATTCACAACATCATAGAAAACACAAACTTGAGTGTTTCAGAGCAGGAAGTTCCCTGCGGGGAGAAAGTTTGGTTTCAGGTCAGTGTGCTTTAGTCGGAGAGGAGGTGCGCTGGGGGAGAAGGCAGCTGGTCGGAAAAGGAAAAGCCGGTGGGCCTTTGGGATTTCGACAGTGGGGGTGGACGATAGTGCCGTTGGGTCCTCAGAGGAAACATTAGCAAAGCGTGGAGGAAAAGCTGCCAAATTAACTTCTCACCCTTTCAATCACACCCCAGAGGATTCCTGTCCCACTTCACCTCTGCCAGTCTGGCTCATTTTTTCAGCCTCTCTTCCCATTCCAAGCTAAGACATCGAACGACCTCTGAACGCCTTCGCAACCCAGAACACTCAGTAACGCTAGCACACCAACAAGCCAATGAGGTCGTATGGCCTCTTTCTGCCCTCAACTTGTTATTTTTCCTGCTTAGGAGCAGAACTTAGTACAGCTCCCCCACATGTGCCTTTTGAAGGAGAGGAATAAATGTCTCATTTGTATCAGTGACACTTGTTCTAAATGGTCCATTTCTGTTTAGGCAGATTTAAAGGTGCTGCTGGGTTATTGAGAGCCACAAGACTTATTTTGCATATGGTATTTTTATTCTTGGCCCTTAAAAACATTCGCTAAAATGAAAAGCAGATGCCGACCATATTGGACCCTTTGTTAAAAAAATACTTTGAGTGGTACTAATTTATTAGGGTCTTTCAGCATCTGGAATTCTTTATAATTAATGCATTGACCCCAAGACTAAACTTCCACCTGTCAAACTTTGAGAAGATGACCAGAGATGGTCCTATTAATGATCAGGAACTATGGGATCCTCCACTTTTTTTTTTTTTTTTTTTTTTTTAGAGTGAGGAAACTGCGCCTACAGAATCATCTGCGCAATGTGAATGTCATCCAAAAGTTTATAAACTATAGTTCATTAAAACATTGGTTAATTGATGGTGCTTTCAAATGCAAGCGTCACCACAGAGTGCTGCAGGGATGACAGATCTTTGCAGGTCTTTTTGTTAGTTTTTAAGCTTTTAGTTTTTAAGCTTTAAGTTACGCAATCGGTGGGTGTGTTCTGAAACTCCACCCTCTTTGATGCAAGATTTTTTTTCCCGGATTGGTTCTCATTCAGCCGAGGTCAGGCAGAAGAACAACATGTCCAAGTTACTATATATATAGCTGAGCTGCTACAGACAAATATCTACACCTATACGATCGCTTGCGGAGAGACTTCAACAAAAGCAATTAATTCCTACAAAGAAATTACAATGAAGCTTGTGGCGATGACCCGGAATTATGCAAAAAACGACGTAGAGAATCATCAGATGCAAATTTCCAAAAGCAAAGCCATGAAAAGAATAAAAGGAAAGGTAGCAAGCAAATAAATATTACACCATACTGCTGCTGCTGTCCTTCATCCAAAGCGAATTTAAAAGGTATACAATAAATAAACCTTTGTTTTTATCAACCTCTAGGCTATGTGCGGGTGTCGTGTCATGTTTACATGGGGGGGGTCAGAATGTTCAGTACACTGCCACTCAGCCATTTCCAACTTCTTTTTGCCCTGACACTATGAAGTGAATTGTTGCATTTACTGTAAGTACTTACCCTCATGTTGTATGAATCACTTTTTTTTCTCCACACAAAATAAGATTTTTTAAAGAAAAGAAAAATGGTAGCCACTGACTTCCATAGTATTATTTTTTCCTCTATACTACAGAAATCAATGGCTATCAGAAACTCTTCAGCTACCAAAATTCTTTAAAATATCTTGAAGTGAGTAAAAAAAATTGCATTCTTTAAATTGCTATCTTCATGGCAATCATAATTAGAGCTGCCTCTGATCTGTATGTGTAAATGCACCTTTTTTTTAGTAAAGTAAATAACTCACAACATTATATATATATATATATATATATATATATGTGTGTGTGTGTGTGTGTGTGTCAAGGGTGTGTGTATAATCCAAACATGGAGAGAGACGTCGGAGTAGATTTAACACATTTAATATTAACAAGGATCAAGGAAGCAGTTTATACACATAACACATAGACGAGAACGGACGAGAACTGAAAGACAGAAAGCAACTTATAAAGGAAAGACACTAAATGATAATTAACTAGACACACCTGAACAGAATCACTAATTAAACAGAACTAGGTCACAGGAAAAATCACAGAGCACATGGGGAATCACAACATAGAACATCTAGACATGTGACTATATATATATTTATATTTCAGAAATCATTATTACTGCACATTCTAAGTAATATCAATCAAACTGCAGCTGGGTTGTTTTGATTAAGTAATAATAACTTAAACAAATACAGGTCATTTATAAAATTAAACTTCCTTGAAAGTATGTTTTTTTTAATATTAAAAGTTGTTTTTAATAGCAAAAGCAGATAACTTTTTCATTTCATGTTTTAGAGTTTACAAACCACTCATTTAATGTTTGTAATCTCCTGAGTTGATGATGTAGATACCTGACAGAGGTTGTTGTTGGGATCATAGACTGTATGGATGTGATTACACGCAATACACTGAGCTTTTCCCTCACCATTGTGGGTGTTTTTCTTTTACACTCTGAAGAAGATATCACAAGTTCATCAAATTTGTCAAAATGACCCATCCTCAATCACTTCCTCTCAGCTAGTACATCTTTTCAAAGTAGCCTTGTCACCTGATCTGAATACAGCGTGCTGATTCGCTAAAATGGACTCATCAACTTCTGTTCAAAAACAACAAGGATGCTTGTCAGCTTCTGCAATAAAACGTGAACTCGCGATGCCTTGGAAGTGGACATTATCAGCTTTTTTTTAACAAAACCTGTTTAGAGTTTAGATCATAGCTATAGATGGAGAACAAAGTGGTGTTTATCTTTTTTCTTTTCTTTTTTCTTTTTTGCATATATAGGCCTAACCTGCTTCTGATGTATAATGTCATTAATATTGGTATTCTGTTTATATTTTTTATAACCAGGGACCAATATTAGCATGCGCCTTTGATGAATAAATAAAATAACTCACCTGTTTAACTGCAATTTTATGAGAAACTGCACAATTATTTGCTTTAAACTGAACTAAACAATACTCGCTGATAAATGATGGGAACAAATAAAATCAAAGACATAAAAAGGGTCTGCTGCAGAAACTGGTTGTAACTCATGTGTTCTATATGAAAGACAGAAATGAAGGCAGTAAAACGAGACATGTGGTTTGCACAGAAGCAATCCCTCATACTTCCTCAAAGCAGGAAATCCAGAGGACTTTTTGGATCACTAGCAGATTATAGACTCATTAGTCTAAATGTGGCTTTAAAGGCTGTTACTCAACAGCAAACAGGGGGCATGCTAATGAACTTAAATGACTAACAGAGATAATGAGAGCCCAAAAGCCCTCTCAGAGCAGCAGCAGGCAGTCTGTTCAAACCAAGATATTCGGTTAATCAGTTAACCTTCTAGATGTCTACTTGTAACACCTGGAGTGAAAACCTTGATAGCTAGCCTATTAATCTTCCATGGATCAATTACAAATGCTCAACTGCATTCCCAAAACAGCTTTTAAAGTATGCTTGTGATATAGATGGTGACCTTTGACATTTATGCATGGAAATACAATGTTAAAAATATATCTCATGACTAGAGGTTAACTTCACAGACTTATTTCTAATCTGTAGGTGTTAAATTGTAAACACCATATTTATATATACACTGCTCAAAAAAATAAAGGGAACACTAAAATAACACATCCTAGATCTGAAAGAATGAAATATTCTTATTAAATACTATGTTCTTTACATAGTTCAATGTGCTGACAACAAAATCACACAAAAAATAATCAATGGAAATCAAATTTATTAACCCATGGAGGTCTGGATTTGGAGTCACACTCAGAACTGAAGTGGAAAAACACACTACAGGCTGATCCAACTTTGATGTAATGTCCTTAAAACAAGTCAAAATGAGGCTCA
>JAUMHE010023891.1:0-12627 GCA_032359235.1 Enteromius mattozi | reverse complement strand
CATACATATACATATATTTTGGAGCAGCAAATCCGAATATTAGAATGACTAATGAAGGATCATGTGACTGGAGTAAAGATGCTGAAAATTGAGATTTGAAATTGCAGGAATAAATTACATTTTAAAATTAGATTTTAAACTATTATTTATAGTTTATAATTTTTTATTTATTATTTTAAATAGCAAAAATATAAAAAATGTCACAGCTTTTTGTCCTATACAGTACATTATAATGGCATATACTATCAGCCGAATCTTGTTAGGATTTAATATTTGGTCAATTAGTATAATTGAAATTTTCAGTGCACTTATATTTCAATGAGAACAGAAAAGGAGAAAAAATGTGTAAAAGAGGAAATCTCAGGAAAAAGCTGCCTGCCATGAGTCCTTAATAAAGCTTTACAAAATGACGAAATAGCACACTGAATCCTGCAAACTCACACTAAACTCAGTTCTTATTAACCCTGGAGAGGTCATAAGAGGCAAGTTCAGGTTTCCTTCAACTCAGCAAAAATCATTAAAAACTTCCTCATTCAGTGTCCTGTTTCTTCACTCCCTGGCTCTTTTTCCTGCGCTGCTTCATTGACAGACTTTCTTAACATGGACTATGTGTTTAAATTGCTGCCTTCAATGTGCCTTTTAAAACGAACATTTCAGAACTGTTTTATATTAGACTTTCCCATGAGGTGCAGGTCAACATCTCACCAGCAGTATATTTCACTGACACCAGGCTGGGGCCTGATTAGAAACCTGCATGTTTGGCTAAAAGCACAGCAGCAAGCTGTCATTATTTTTATAAGAACCAAACAACAAACCCAGACCAAATGGGCTTTAATGGAAGAAATGTTGGCTGTAAATCTTTTAGACACAAAAACAAATGCACTCAACAAAAAAGAAATCACAAGAAAAAAAAAAAAAGTACTGGGAAAAGAGACAGGGATATGTGTCTATTCTAGTTCTTCATTTAATACTGCTGAAAAATACGGCAAATAATTTAACCGTTTAAAAAACTAATTTCTTTAAAAGGAACAAAAAACAAAAACACTAAATGGAACAAATCCAGATTTTGTGAGTAAAAAAGTCAGAATTAGCCTACTTTTTCTAAATAACATGGCTTCCATAATATTTATTTATTCGAATTATTATTCTTATTACATTTTATTCAACATTAGCTATACATTAGTTCATTGCTAAAAAAAGTGTTTAAGCACTATTGATCTGCTTTGCTCCCAACTGCAGTGAGCCTAAAGGTAATGTTCACGAATAGCAATCTATGCTAATGCCTTCATTCAGGACTCATTTGAGGAATGGACTCGGTCATTGAGAATGGCAGCTACATGGCAAGCAGTGCATGGAAATGTCTGACTGACAACCTGGATTTGACACATTTCACCACCCTCTTATGAATAAATATGATTTAACACTAAACGGTCAAACATCTTATAGAAGACGACGCAGAACTGCATATGAAACAGTTATTTTGGAAAATAGGCTGCAAGTCGAGCTTTAATACTATAAACAAGCGAATAAAATAAGCAGATGAGTTACTTGTTATATAAAGGAGGGTGAATGGGAAATAAGAAAGATGGCGGAAACCTCAGAGGACAGATCGGCTCTGATTTTTACTCTTTGAGTTTTGTAAATTAAATTCCCTTGTCAAAGCTCTAATCATTCATGGCAGATGGAGTCTTGCGCTCCCCTTTTAGATCCAAGGGAATTCTAATGGTTATTGTTTCTGTTTAAATAGGAGATTATTGCATTTTAATAAGTCCTCTCTGGGATTTGTGACAACAATGCAGTTTGGTGAATTGCTACAGAAGGCTGTTAGCGCGAGCAGGGGAGAGATCGACTCACTAAATGTGACAAGTTGACTACTACACCCCTACACTCCACCCTCCATCGCCCCGGCTTCCCCTTTTAAATGGGAACGGCTGCATACATATTTACCAGCGAATGAAGGATCCACCACGGGGATAATAATTTCATCAGCCAGCGGGGAGGGGAGAGGAGTCTAACTGTGGATTTTCATTAAAATGACACATCTGTTCAGCAATTTCAGCAAAGTAATTCTGCTGAAAGTTTTATCGCCTAATTTTCATTATTCACTCCACTGGGCTGAATACAGGATTCATCTTGTCGAATTAACACATTCAACATGACTTTTTTTCAAAATAGCAAAGAGAGACAGGAGGGGGAGCGATCAACAAATTGAATTGTCACTGCACATGGATTAAAACATGATTTGTTAAATCCAAAACAGCAGCGCGAGTGCAAAATAGTGAAGTCAGACTTCAGCATGTTATGTGAAATGTCTTTGCACATCACCACCCAAATCCTCGGGTCTGGTTTGTACGTTTGTAGTCACTGATGAGCGCTGCTTTTGCAAAGGCTTTTTCCAACAAAACAAAAAGACTAAAGCGCACCCAATCAGGATTCAGGTTAATATTATTGTTTTGCTCTATTTCCCAACCACAGACACGATCATTTTCATGATTCTTTGATGAATAGAATGTTCAAAAGAACAGAGACCAGTATTTATTTGAAATAGAAATCGTAACATTTTAGAATTCTCTTTATAGTCACTTTTCATCAATTTAATACATTTTTGCAGAGTAAAATATTAACGTTAACACTTTATTCTAACTATTAACTAGTTGCTTATTAGCATGCGTATGACTAGCGTACTGGCTTTTTATTAAAACTTTCAAAGCCTGACAATATTTTAGATGAATCCTAGCTAAATTATTAGTCGATTATTAGTGAATATATGGTGTTCCCTTTTCTAAAGTGTTATCATATGTGACCCTGGATCACAAAACCAATACATTTTTTAAAATTAAGATTTATATGTCAACCGAAAGCGGAAGCTTTTACAATATATCTTCATGAAACATATTTTTACTTAATATCCTAATGATTTTGGCAGTAAAACCAGATCATTTTGACCCATACAATGTACTGATTATTGCTACAAATAAGCCCTAGTGACCTATGACTGGTCAAGGGTCACATATTAATATTATTCACTTCAAACTTTTTAACGGTTTTACAGTTTCCACAAATAATATTAAGCAGCAAAAACGGTATAAATTAACTGTAAATCATATAAGAATGATTTCTTTAGGATCATGTGACACGGAAGACTGGAGTAATGTCTCCTCCAGTCAAAAATGACCATATACCATGATTAATTATTCATATTCTTCCATTTGGTGACACTGCTCACCCCTAAGCCTAGACCAGTACACTTACATAGCTTAACATACATTCTTCCATATCTCTGTCCCACCCTCTACCAACTTCCTTTGGTAACTGTTCTCATCAAAGTGTCTCCAGGGACGATCATCTTTCCACACAGCTGTCTAGTGGAGCATGCAACAAATTAGACACTGTCAGTGAGAGGGAAGATTGCAAAATGATACCTTTTGGTATTTTTTCCTATCACTTCTCTCTCTGCCTCAGTCAATTACAGTATATAAAAGTACGCTTGAAACACAAGCTGTTACAAATGACCACTGATATGCTTCACTGGCAGAAAAAATAAACAGTGACTCCTAAATCCTATGTGAGCTATCTTCCTAGATAGCATTTTAGGCGTTCATATCAATCCATAGACACCTTACAAGACACATGGTTTTGGCTAAAATACAAAGCAGGATATGATATGTGACTGTGGACCACAAAACTTAAGTTGCTGGGGTATATTTGTAGCAATAACCAAAAATACATTGAATGGGTCAAAAGGACCAATTTTGTTTTTATGCCAAAAATCAGGATATTACGTAAGATCAAGCTCCACAAAAATATTTTGTAAATTTCCTATCATAAATATATTAACATTTAATTTTGATTAGTAATATGCATTGCTAAAAACTTCATTTGGACAACTTTAAGGGTGATTTTCTCAGTATTGAGATTTTTTTTTTTTTTGCAACCCCACTCAAATAGTTGCCAAATGTGAGTGAATTATGAGGTAGGATTCTGTCTTCGAAAGTTGCAGGCAGCTCACTGAGCTTTGGAACAGAGCCAGTATCATTGTTTATATGAAAAAGAAACTCTCACTGCACCCAAAAAGTGGCCTGTTGCCTAGAATCATCCAAGTGAGAAATATTCTAGCCACAAATTGAGTTAGCATATGCAAGTAGCAAACGTCTCCTTCCACTAACCGTGATGATTCAGTCACCAAGTTTCTGAAAGGTCTCCAGGGTTCTTTCTACATGGGAAGACAGCTTGCTCACAGGCTCTGAGCATCCAATACATTTTACAGCTTGACTCACCTCTGCTTCAGTGAAAAGATTACACAATTTTTCCATCTCGGAACCGGTTTTAGCCAGTTTAGTTAACAGATAAATTTGCCTTTTAGCATAGTTACAACAATTTAAGTCTTCTGTACTTCCATTACGTTCAAAATTACATTCACATTTACATAAATACCCTAAATTGCACGTCAAAATACAGGAAACAACAGAACAAAGGCTTTATTATAGAACTAAGCTATGCTAGATGATGAAACGTAAGAGTGCGCTTTGAAACATCTTCGGGACCACTTATCAGCTGGCAGTTGCTACAGTAACTAAACTGTCCCCAAACAGCTCCTCCTACTCTCTTGAGTCCTGTAACCGTTACTGAATTTAATAAATCAAAATAGGTGATGTCTGTCTACATGTGAGCTGTCTTCTCAGGGCTTCCTCAGAGATGGAGGATTAGCATTTTCCAGACAGCATATTATTCCCTTCGGCATTGTACAGGAAGTACTCTATGGTTCCAGATGGAGCATGATGGGTATAGGCAAGGGAGTGACTGTTACCCACTCATGAGTGTCCTAAAATAAAATCCAGCTTTTTCCCTAAAAAAAAAATTACAATAATTAAAGTTTATGTTAGGTGTGCTGTCATTTGTGCTGGTAAATATGCTACCATACACAGATTACTCCTGCATTATAGATTACAAAAATAACCCCCCTAAAAAAAAAATTTATAAAACAAAAATAATAATTTGCTGCCAAAGGAGAACGTTTTGGAAGCAAGGCTACTTGCAGGGCAAATATGGTTACGTTAACCAGCAAAAATCTTTGATTTAAGCCACAAAAAATAAATAAACAGGCAAAGTTTACAAGTAACCTGTATTGATAGATCTTGAGAGAAAATACTTACTAAACAGGATTACACAAGTGGAACGAGGACTGGAAATATTAGTACATATCCATGAAAAATCCTTCATTGACAAAGAGATATTTTACTGAATGGCTGTGATACGGGACGGCTTGGTGGCAGAGAGAAAATGAGGTGCAAAAGAAAATGGTTCCAGATTTATGTGTTGCGGCTGGAGAATTCAAATAGGCAGAGATAAAAAGGGCATTTTTCAGAAATACATATCTAAGCGAAAAAGGGGTCCTAAATGTGAAAATAATGTATATGATTTGCGAAGGGCGAGGATGTTCTCCATCCTCAGCGGAGGGCTTGTAGAGGCACTATTTCACGGATTATAGGGCGAGTCTATGGAGAGAAGATCACCATAGAATGGCTCCCTGAGGGCCCTGGTGTGGACAGAGGGGAGAAGGACAGAATTTTCCATCTCATAAATTTAACGGGAGGAAAATATTCTTTAATGGTTTCATACATAACGACTGTCTCCGCGTGAGCAGATAAAATTGCTATGTATGTCATGATAACATAAAAAGACTTCCATTTTCTACGAGAACATGGAGCTCCACCCATAAAAAAACATAAATATACACACACACACACACACACAAACACACAGTAGTCAACATTTAAAGTGGTTCAAGTTGAACTAAGACAAGAACACATTTTAGTTTTAGGACAAATTTGATGAATATGAATGATGATATATATGAAGCATTATGTGTGCAATTCACAGACACACTTTTTGGATGCATCAAAATTAAAATTTTAAACCAATACAACAAGCAACTTATTATTTTCATGTTATGGCTTATACACATCTATAATATGATACTGTAACTGTATGCTATTTTGCCTAAATAAGACAGAACACATAATGTTAGCAGTGAATTAAGATTACAAAATGATGTACAATGTTAAAATTCTATAGGAATATTCAATGGAATATTCAATAACGCCAAAATATTTTTAATCCGCTTCTTTTAATGACGCTATAAAGTCTGATTATAAATAAAAACTCAGAATTTAAAAAAAAAAAAAATTATAATAATAAAAATAAAAATAAATAAATACAAATTTCAAAGTTGTAAACTCAAAATTATTAGAAAAAATAAAAGTAAAACAATAATTTTTTTTCTCAGAAAAAATATCTCTTATTTCTCAGAATCGTGGTAGTAGTAGTAGTAATGGGCTTGCATAGGTAAGCATAATTTTTTTTTTAAATTGTGGCTAAACTGTCATTTGCATACAAAACACAACCATCTCCTTCATAAATGTGCTAAACACAAAATTTTGTGACTTTTGAATTCATTTGTCTTTGAAAATATCTCGCTTTCAAACAGGAAGGACAGAGTGACCTTTTCAGTGAATAATAATTAAATTGTACGGCTCTAACCGCCTTTAATCCGTGGCAGGCCGAGAACAGGCCCTGCACTTGCGCTCTAATTGGCAACATAAATAATAGCGCGACGAGCGCCTGCGTAAAGCTCTCCATCACAATGACCCGCTGACATTGCAGAGACGGGGTGTCTGAATTATCTAAAGGCGACGGATGTCTGACAGGTGGTAAAAGGGCCTGCGATTTGACTGTAAATCACAAAAAGGCCTTGCTGACACATTGAAGGGGGAGGAGAGGAAGCCAGAATGATGAGATAGAGGCGGCCAGAAGGCTGTTCTCCAATAGACACTGTAAATGAACCAGATTTATCTACAGGCTCAGAGCAAAGCCTTTAATTGCTTCTACTGGGTGTACATTTGCGATGGATGCTGGAGACCTCACCTGGTGCACGGTAAATTGGGATTGAGCCTCGTAACCTGCAATTCAATCCGGAGGGATAAATGGGCTCAGCTTCCAATCCAATCAATTTGCTTAACTGCTTGTAATCCAATCAAGCACCCTGTCACACCAACAATATGCACATGGCTTCTTTCTCTACAGTGCATTAAACCTCCTGAGGCTCGAGCAAAACATTGGCAGAAATCCAGAAGAAACTACCTGGCCCCCTGCTGCACCTATTATTGTCTAATTCACACCTTAGTGCAGGGCAAGCCAAGGTGTGACAGGATTTGAACACTGAAACCCCAGTCAAACAATTATGGCGTCCGAAAATGCTGTCAAAGGCTTTCAACTCCATGAAACACAGAAAGGGTCAAAAAGAGATTATTACATATCTTATTACATACCACAAATTTATTATGAAAAAGCAATGATTACGGACTGACCTCAGGTTTAGGCAAAATCCAGACCTGAAGAACAGTCTCGCATTTCAATTCATGAGTTGGAATTTGAGCTGAGTTAGAGTTAATTAAATTTAAAATGAAAAACTGGCAGCTGTGTTTGCTGGAATTCAATTGTAAAAAATATGGTAACATAATTTTATAGTTTTAAGTTAAATTTACAGTTAAATACTGTAATACTGAAATCTGTTTTGAAATACACTGATAACATCAAATGCAGGTGGTGATGAGAAAGTCACATGATGAACCAAAGTCCATCACAAGCAGTTTTTAAACATGAACTTATATAGAAGGTGCTCAGTGTCATTCACACAAACACTAAACACCATCATGGTGAGACTCATTAAAATGAAATATGCAATAAACATTAATTTAACAACATCACATGTAACATACAACCCTAATAAACAGAACTGATAAGTAAAAAACTAAGATGAAACAGTTATTTCAAAGAAAAAATGTCACATTCAAACAAATGGAATATTGCAGGGAATTCTGGGAATGTCAGTTTACATTTTTCCCTGTAAATTTTACAGAAAATTACCATTAACCATTTAACGGGTTTTTACTGTAGAATTTCCAGGGTTTTGTTACCGTTACAATCATGGTCATTTTTTATAGTGTATTTAGTCAACCTTGTCCTTTTGTTTAGTCAAGTTTTAGTTGGCTAAATGAATGCAATTTAGTGCAAAATGAGATTTTTCTTTCGTTTTTATTTTTTTAATACATTTTAGTCTTTTATGATCAACGAAATTGCACAATCACAGTTATTGTTTATTGATGTTATTGTCGCCTTGAGTCACACTTTATATTAGGGGGCCTTAATTACAATGTACTTACATAAGAAAAAAAATAAGTACAATGTACTTTTGCTGCTATTGATGTGGGATATGGTTAAGGTAAGGGACAGCTTTGATAGTGTGTGTAGGTTTAAGGGATGAGTTAAGGTGTAAGAGATGGGTCAACAGTGTTATTATAAATGTAAGTATAGAAATTAATTACAGATGTAATTACATATAGGTATTTATAAGTATATAAATATAAGTACAATGCAAAAACATGTATGTACACAATAAGTGCATTGTACCAAATGATTCATTTAAAATGTAATTACAGTAGTTAAGGTCACCTAATGTATTTGGACAAGTGCTTTAATGTTGATGCATATGCTTAGATGGAATCATCAATCATCATTACATTATATTATGGTTAAAAACTGTTCTTTTCTTGCACAGTCTTTGGCATGCATTCAATATGATAAGCAGCTGATGGACTCTGGGCTTATGAACATTAATACAGACATGAACCCACACAGAGATACACTCACACACTCCCCTACTGTTTAAATAGTGCTGATCTTCTACAAAACAGGGAGTTCGGTAATCACTGCTCGTTTTGATTCGATTCACGATGGGGGGGTGGTGCAGGGTTGGAGGGGCTGTATTACATCGCTCTGTGGGAACTATCTAATTCAGACCTCCACATAACTCTGCCTAAAAATCAATAGACTACAGTCCGGCAAGACAGCGATGGAGATAGAGAGACACGGCATATGAGGAAGAGAGCAAGAGTTGGGCTGACTGTAAAAGAGATGGGGGAGAGACAGACGATACTCTCTCTGGAACCCAGAAGCTATAATATCCATCCTTGGCGGTTCACTTGACATTTACTTGCCCTGCTTTTCTCTGCCTCCTAACTCTCGGCGTTCCGACTCTCATGGGTCTGTCGACCGGGTGAACAGATAACAAACCTGTCAGAGCAGGTTTAGAAAGAGGATAAATCTAGAGCCGGGCTGAAGGATGATGGGTTCCAGAGGGCAACATGTTTGTGTGTGTGTGCGTGTTAGCGACCATCAGGACTGACACAGGACACCTTGGGAGAACAGCCGTGGCGTTATAGGCGACCCTTGCGTCTAATCTGAGGACTGGTCTCGCCCCCCCTCACTCTAGTCTCTGCGCCTTACAGAAAGAGCTCACAAAAGCCTTTCACCAGTCCTGCGGTCAGGTCAGAGCACCAGGGCGGAGGGCTGAAGCGAGGGTAGACAGAAAGACGGAGTTTGAGTGGTGTTAGTGAAAAAGACTGGGAGGTGTCTCTTTAAGGGCCTGATAACATTCTCTGTGATGGGCTCCCCGGGGTCTCTGAAATGTCACAGCTCTGAGGCCATGGGCTGTCATACCCGTAGACACCGGGGACTCTGGGACTGAGAGATATGCAATAGACCTGCCTCAAAGCCAAATTTGAAAACACAGCATTTCCACTTCGCTCTCTTGGTCAAACGTCCATCAAATCAAGCCTTAAAGGAATACCAGTCATGCAGTGTTTATTTCATTCAATCACAAACCACGATTTACACTTAAACATTTATGTGCAGTGTTACTTTAGTAGTACTAATATACTATTGACGTTTTTATTAATATTTTGAATGATTAAAAAAAGAGTTCATATTTTCTGTTTTCATTTTAATTTAAAAGGTCCAAGATTAAAATGTAATTATTTGTCATTTGTTTTTATATTTATTAGTTTTTAATATGCATATTTATGCATTTTTTGTTTTGGTTTTAGTTTAGAATTAAATAATTTAAAAAAATAATTTAAATACAATTATATATGTATTATATTTTATTTCAGTTAATATTTAATTTTATTATTTCAAGCAACTTTCTTTTTGTAGTTTTAGTTTTAGTTAACTATAAAATGCATTTGGCAAGCTTCAAGACAAGACAAGACAAGACAATTTTCTGTTTTCATTTAAATTTGAAAGGTTAAAGATTAAAATGTAATTATTTGTCATTTGTTTTTATTTTTATTTGTTTTAATATGTATATTTATTTATAAAATGCATTTGGCAAGCTTCAAGAAAAGACAAGACAAGACAAAACAAAACAAGTCTAAACAAACAAAAAACAGAACATGACAAAATAAAACACAAAAAACAACAAAAAAACAAAAAACAAAACAACACAGAACACAACAAAAAACAAAACAAAACAATCTGGGCAAAAGTTACCATTTAAAATCTATTTTTTTTTTTTTTTTAAAGATACTGTGTTGACAACTTTCGTCACAATAATGAGTAATAATGTCAAAAAAGTTTACTGACTAAAGGTGCATTACAAAGTTGAATATATTGTGGAGGAAAATATAGTGGAAAAAATAGTCTTTAGGTGAATGGCACAGTATTTATGACCTTCCTTTTAGGAGGAGTGTGTTAAACAGTTTTGGTATACTGACTCGAATGTCCCTGTTCTACAGCGGGAATGATGAAAACGTCCTTTAGAAGGGCTAAAAATTGCACATCAATTACCTGAAGCAGTGAGGCCTGTCTTATGTCCCAGCCACCATTTTATAAAACCAGAAAATGTCAATACTGAAGTCACAAAGCTCTACATCAAGGACATTTACAGGAGAGACAAAGTAATGAGAAAACAGAGGAAGTACGTAAGGTTAACGTTTTCTATAACAACAAAAAAAACAACCGTGATAAGATTTGTTAGCATGCTCTGTAACAATGAAAATGAATAGGCTGCGAGACATCTTTAACTCCCGTTGAAGAGCATGCGAGCATCTCTGGGACAATTGCTTGTTTATTAACGAGCAGCATGCCATGGTTTAATCAGTGCATGGAGAATACTTATACTTGAGAAAGGGAGCATGCGTTTAAACTCCTGCGTGCTTGTAGGATTCGCTAATAATGTGAATTTAATTCAAAGCAGGAGTGGAAATAAAGAAAACAAAGTGCACGAAAAACAAAAGGAAAAACTTCAAAAACATAGGCGAATGCTTTAGTGTTAAAAAAACCAGGTGATGATAACAAGGGGTGGGTGCAAACTAGGAATCAGGCAGGAAAAAAAAAATCACATACAAAAGACCATGTTCTCATTTTCTGTCTGAAAGCCCCACCAGGACCACTGAAACTTGCTTGATTTCCCCAGTCCAATTATAACAGTGTGCTCGGTCCTTCCAGAATAGCAGCGCAGAGCTGAGGGATGGCGTCTGCGTAAGCGAAGAGAGGCTAATAGAGTCCCTGAAGTTGACTCCATTTCGCTGCTCCAGCTAATGGGCTGTGATATTTTCCCAAACTAACTGCTGCTGTGCCCCCTGGAAGCTAATCCAGCCTTGTGCTTTGGAGACCGGGGCAGTGCCATGCTCGCCCTACCTCACCGTCCATGACTGTGGAGCAGACACAGAACTGAGAATTGCTCATGCACAATGTGCCCAGCTATCCCCAGCAATTCAGGATGTTTTGGGCAAAGGTTCCCTCTAGTGCCGCAACACCCTGTGACGCCATGCTGCCTTGAGCTATCCAAGAGGGTTTCTATTAAACCAGGCTTGAGAGACAGAAAGCGATCTGCACGGTTGTTGAAGGACTCTCTTTAAAACCCCTATATAGCTCTCGGGTGGCTAATAGCATCCTGGATGCTGCAGTGGGTAGAAACGGGCAGACATAAATCCAGGAAGATGGCTCCCTGGTCAACCATACAGCAGACAGCTTGCCCCATTCCAGATGGTTGTGAGACAGACCAGTGGCATTATAGTCAGAGTTTGGGACTGGCCATTGACTACATATTAGAAACCATCATAATTTTGTAGTCTCAAATAAACCATGGTCCATTTCAAAGCACAAGCCTAATATTTAAACGAGTCTGTCTCACAATGGCGGTATAATCGCTACTGTTTCTTTCAATGAAACAAACACACTGAAATTTTGTGTCTTGGAAGTTATGCACTAGACAGGCCTAATGAAACATAAAAATTACTGTTATTTATTTAAAATGTATAAAAAAAGTATACATATTAAAACACTAAATACAAATATGATATATTTTTTTGTAAAATGATTGCATTGTTTGTATAAGAACAATTATTTAAAAATACCATTTTAAAACTATTACATATAATTAAATTCAAAAGATATTATATTCATAATGAGTTTTACAAAAGTGATTATGAGCTGTTTGCTGGCCATCCTACATTTTAAAAACCCACCAATTCACTATCTCAACAAATTAAAATACTTCATAAGACCAATTAAAAAAAAAACTAAACATTTTTTGTGAATTGTTGTCCTTCTGGAAAGTATGTTCATTTACTGTATATGTACTCAATACTTGCTAGAGGCTTGTTTTGCTTTAATTACTGACTCAATTCGGCATGGCATGGAGGTGATGAGTTTGTGGCACTGCTGAGGTGGTATGGAAGCCCAGGTTTCTTTCACAGTGGCCTTCAGCTCATCTGCATTTTTGGT
>JAUMHE010023890.1:0-12629 GCA_032359235.1 Enteromius mattozi | reverse complement strand
TTGAATCTGCTTGCATCAGGCAGGCAACAGGGTATCATGGGCCGATTTATGACTTCCTGTTGTCTTGAGGCCTCTTTATGGAATTCGGCTCCTCATGTTTCAATGTTCCGATCAAATTTTAAGTGTCTGATTCACTCTGATGCACTACAATCAGAAGAGCAGGGGAAAAACAGAAGGTGAAAGAGGTTGAGCAAGCGAGAGAGTCATCTGCGAGCGAATGATATTCTTCCAGTGTGCGAGAGAGGATTTGGGTCATTTGGAAGAATATGGCTGAATCAGCAACGCTCTGTCTCACAGCCACGCTGAACTTAATCTACTGAAGGGACCTGCGGGCAGAGAGAAAGCGAGAGAAGAAAAGAGAAGGGGAAAGCGATAAAACCTCAGGGCACAGAGAGAGGAAAGAGATTTTCTTAAATGGAGGGGGAAAGGAGGAGGTTGAGAATCATTCTGTCCATTTAGCTGAACTCCATGTTAATGAGGGAGTCTGAAAGCGGCGGAAGGAGAGAGCACCAGCCTTGGAAAGCAGCAGGGAGCTCATGTTTAATTTAGATAATATGTGCATATTAATGAGCGAATGCAAATTTGTGTGAAAAATTATCAACTAATGAAAGAACGCTAATATTTTGAGGTGTAGGAAATGCAAGGATTGATGTGTATGAGGGTTTTCAGGCCTAGATGTAATCGAAAATTTGCAATGGGGTAAAATGTAAGCTTATGAGGAGAAATATAAATACAATATAGCCCATACACTAAGGCTGTCATATACATGCTAGTGGGTTTTTTTTCTCAACAAAACTAGATTGTTGTACCCTTTTCTATCCAGTAGGGGTCTGTGTTGTACCATAGTATGAAGGTTACAGTCGGCAAAGTCCGGCTTGATCCTGCTGGTGCAGCAAACACACTTCCATTGTTCTTCGCAGATAAGATATAAAGAGAGTGTTGCAGCAAAATGATGGGGTGTATGTCACAGTATGTGTGTGAATATGTATGCAGAAGAAGAAGAATCGTCTTTGTGTGTTGGCATTATTTGATTTTGCTTTCTTTAGATGAACACACAAATATCGGTATCAGTTTGACCATCGAGGTGTGAATGTCTCTGCTAGAACAACTACTTTCATCAGAGGAACATGAATGGAAAGCAGACACAGGTTGTCTTTGTATGTATTTGTTTGTTTCAGGTAGATTTACCCTCCACCAGATGGACTCTGTTGCTTTGATTCTCCTGTTCTCCCACACACGGACACACAAGGCTAGGACTTCCATGTGTGTGTGTGTGTTTGCCCAATGTGTGGGGAAACGCTTGTGCACGTATGAGTGAGATGATTTCTGTTCATTGCTATTTGTCAGAGAGAGAAAGGTGGGAAGGACGGCAGCCCTCAGTAATGCTCATTGATTCTTGCTGTAAAATAGACAGCTAGCTTAACTATTCCCTCAGCTGTTCAGGCTGAATAAAACATGATCGTTGATGGACCTTCAGGGAAACCTGCTCCAGATACGGCTTATAGAGGACATTCACTAACAGCACGGACACCTTGTAAACCGTGTAACAGATATTTTTGAATGAAGGTTATGTGAAATCAGAGGAAGGTTTCGGCAGCGATGATGAGGTGGCTTTGTGCTGATGAACACTGCTGATGATGGCGCTTCTTAAGTTACATTTATAGTCAAATAAAATATTAGTATGACAGTAGAGATGCAGATGCTGATACCACAGAAATACTGAGCAGGTCCCTTGGGAATCAAGGTGAAGATCAGTTTGACTTTCAGATTCTGAATTAGTGAATGAGTAAGTGAGGGAAGGGGGGAATAACTATATGCATAAAGGCAAAATCTTAAAACAGATGCTGACAGAAGCTATAAACATCCCTCATTTCCCATTTCTCTCACATGAAAACAATGCAGTTTTGGGAATACTCAAAAAAAAAATCACATCAAATCACTAATCACTGTATTTGTAGTCACTGAAGTAACAGTTTATCTACATTTCTTTTTAAACAGTCTTTCGAGTCTTTCTTTGGTCAAGCCTCTCTTTTTTTATACATTGTAAGAACTGTAAATGAAAATCAGGTTTGTGTTCCAAAAATGACACAGTAGCACCGTAAACGGTATACCATAGGTTATGTGGGCTATATTCCAAGTCTTCTGTGTGAGTTATACAACAGAATTTTACTGTTGTGAGTTAAAGGGCACCTATTACGCAAAATCCACTTTTACATGGTGTTTGGACATAAATGTGTTTTGGCAGTGTGTGAACACAACCACCTAACAATGATAAAAATCCACCCACTCCTTATTTTTTAATCCCCATTAAACCAAATCAGTCTCACTAGGCATGTGGTTTTGATTCCCTAAGCAATGTGACATCATATTGGTTAGGCCCCGCCCACGGGTGCTGACTGACAGAGCTGTTGCTATAGCTTCCACCCTCATTGAGTTGCGTTTGGTTGTACACTGTCTTCTGTGCACTCAAGCAGCTGTATTGTCAGCAGTGTCTTGTAAGCAATCCAGGTGTTTTGTGTTTGGATGTAAGACTTAACATTATTCTATTTTTTCCAAACATCTGAGCCACTGAGGACACATTACTTTTATTTTTCAAGGTAATGCACCTCAAAATCGAATAAAATACATTTATATCTGCATAAATCATTTCACTCCAGACTGCTTTGTGAATCTCATGTCGTTATAGTTAGGGTGACCACATGTCCTCTTTTCCCCATATATGTCCTCTTTTTGGACCTAAAAATGCATCTGGAATTCGGCTTTTGTGTGCGTTTTTGTGCCGGACTGTTTTCTTAGTCCCACTCCGTCTGAATTTTTGACCATCACCACTTGCTTCCACAAACATTCTAATATTGAATATAATTTTTGCGCATCAGGGGGCTGTTATCAATATGTGTGGAGTATTTAAATCAGTTTGGATACAGCTGGTGTTGGATGCAGTGTTGCCAAATCCACATATTCTGTACAAAATTTGGCTGTTTTTAAACTCTTTTGCGAAGGGTTGATTTTTCTCCCATGGCTTAAAGGTTTAAAAGGTTTGCATAAATTACATTTGACTGAAATGCTTAGGTGATATTGAAACATTTTGCATTTTACCTATGATAAAACTGTGGTAGATGTTATGTTTTGTGAAAGATGGAAACTGGCAGGAAGCCTTTTAGCTGTTTTGCCGTGTTCTGCATAATTGTGACTTTAAAATATGGTAAATTACATATTTGTAGTTTTGACATTTGGGATCTGGGCATTCTACATGCAATCTTGAAGCAAGCGGTAGGTCATTCGATTACTTTTTGCTTACTGTTTTATAAAGAATGTGAATTCAGACCTACTACTCTATTTTATTTTGCCCGTGATAATCATGACAGCACAATTGCTATTCATGAAAATACTGTATTCTACTGTATCTCTTAAATGCAATACCATATTCAGACTTGTGTCATTGTGATAATCGTGCATAATGCATTTTTAAATTGTGATTTGTTCCTCATGCATAGTTATGTATTTTCCCCTTCTTAACTGTTCTTCACACTCTTTTCTTTTTCTATTTGTGGACTTATAATGAAAGATAAAGTGCAGCAGATTCATATAATCTAGTCATTCACAAAGGAAAGAGCATTTGCAGAGCTCTCACTCAGTGAAAGATAACTGCTAAATGTTATGTTTCACAGATACACCATTTTTGGCGTTGGTGCTTAGTTAGTAAATAGAGTCTCCTGAGCTGTTCTTACTGAGGTGTGAGCAAATTTGTTATGCTGTATCTATAAGCACGAGCAGCTTAGACCGGTCTCGCTGCTGTGGTTGTGTGCGCTAAAGTAGAACTTCTTTTTTACGATGCATTAAACATTGATGTGTCCAACATTGTGTACAGGGCAGCTGATGTGGAGTCTATGGAAATAGGTCCCAGGATGCCAGGAATATGTAGCTGTACTCCCTCAAGTAAATCCGGATATTCAGTTCAGCTTCTCCCATGCGCGTGCTGGAATGAGATTTTAATGAAAGCCACTGAGTGATACAGTCATTTCAAATAAACGTGGCTGAAAAAAATATTCATGTCGTCATTTGTCTGCAACGGTGGTCGCTCGCGGTATCACGTTTGGAAATTCAACGGCTCGCACACACATCCCTATCATTATACAACCAGGCTATCATTATGCAACCCACTTTTCCCTCTGTTCCCTGGGGGTGATTCCTCCTGCTGTTGGCCCACCTCCCCGTTTCTTTTTCCCAGCTCAGAGCACAGTGATGGGGAAGAGAGAGCAGCAGCCGTCCTGCTGATTCTGGGCACTGGCTGGAACCATGAGAGGGTTCCTGGTGGACGTGAGCACTGAGGGGAAGTCTTTGAGGTAAGCAAAGGAAACCGACCTCGGCGAGACACCTGTTGAAAAAAGTGCTCTCCATGATTTGGATTTTAAATACTTTCATCCAGAAAATATCTATACAAATTATTGCAATGGGAAGTAATTATCATACTTACATAAAATAGCAGAATACTACAGTCAGCAGGTTGCAAATCAAGGCCTGTGGTGTGTTTTTTTTTTGCTTTTTATTTTTTTGGAATAAGAACTGGATGACTGTACTCTATCATGCGTACTACACAGCTATTTAGATACATAAATGAATAAATAAATAAGTGGGCATGATATATTGATTTTAAGTTTAAATTATCATGTGAGAAGAAATACACAGATATACAGGAGGCATAAAACTTGTTCTGACTTAGAGAATGGTTTGCAGAGACAGTCTAATAAACAGTTTAATGGTCACTAGTTTACATAAAATGTTTAAAGTTGGCATTAAGTGGCATTTCTTTTTATTGATATTATGAACAGTTCATTTTTCAGTTGTTTTTGACCTTGTAATTTTTCATTACAATATAACTATTTTCTGGTGAAACAACAGACTATCTCATATTCAGATCTGTCTCCATCCAATCAACATCCAATAAACTGAACCCTTGCCCTTCTTCAATAATCAGATAAATCTTATGTCAGTGTATGGAAGAGAAGATCTGTTGCTGCTATTTTTACATCCCAACTGGAAACCTTAATTATGATCAATGGTACACCAATATTTCACAGAATATTTTGTTTGTCAGACTTAAAACAATATAATGTTATTGAAATAGTATACTAATAGTGCACTGTGAAAGGTAATACAATAAACAAGATCTTCTTATAGGTATACAATGCTCGAGCTTCTGTACTAAATAGTAAAAAATGTATAATATTGAGTTTTTCTGAAATGGAAAGCCTCATCTGCTGCTCACCGTATCTGCATGAGTTAAGTGCGTCTTTCCTCAATACATCTGAACAAAAATGGGGAAAGCCATTTACTGGCACTGATGCAAACAGGTGCTGTGAATGAGATTTGCTGAGGCTTTGACGCAAAATGCATCCCTTAAAAGAAACATAGACAGATACAACAGCCATGAACCGTCTAATAAATGTAAATCATTATACCAGTGGAAAAACATAAAAACAAAATGAACAGGGGAAATTGAATGGGAGATGGTGTGTGTGTGAGAGAGAGAGAGAGAGAGGGAGGGAGAGCAAGCAATCTAGCGGAGACATATTTCCCTTTATCGGCTCAAACTGACACAACTGGTTCCGCCAGATTTAGATATTAATTCCAGTGGCGGCGAATACAAAATAAATCCCTCTGCTAATCGCGCCATGAGAGACATGCCGGTAAAAGTTTTTGTGTAAATTACCAAAAGATTAGTGCTGCGACTGGAGTTTTATCTTCTGAGTAAAGAAGAGAGAGAGAGATTCCCTCAATTTATGCTATAATACAACTCGCTCTTTTCACTCTGTCTCTTCATTTTCTCCCCTTTTTGTCTCCTCTTTTGAAATTGCTTCATATATCTGGCAAGCCAGTCTCTGTAAGTCATGTTCTCTGGCATCAGCTGATAGTGGACATTGTTTTTTAAAGATTCTTTAACACCCAGATGTACAGTTTTGACCAGTCTGTGATCAGTGACATGTTCTGAGCGAGCCTTACCTACAGTTAGTCAGGGATTATACAGCATTAGTGGTATTAGTAGTCTGTCGAACGAAACCAAAGCATTTTACCATGGAGAACTGTATCTCTTGTCTGTGCTCTTCAGTTAATAGCATTGTTCCGTTTCAACAGCAGTCCAAAAGCAAAGACTTAAAATACATCCATTTATTAAAAAATACAATATATTCATAGTAAAAAAATAAGTAATCAATAGACATGTAGTGAGGCCAGCCACTAAACAGTCGAAATGGACTGGATTTTACAGTAGAGAATAACTTGGCATTTTTATGAATTTGGAGTTCAAGACCTTTGGCTTAATAGCAACTATGAAAAATGACATGTTAAACTCTTTGTTGGTACGCTTGCTCTTTCTTGACTTATTTCCAGCCGACTTCAGTGGGAGACAACTATTGCCCGGTGACTCATACACATCGGTTAAAGGCATATTGATTCAGAAAGAGAGAATAAGCGAGTGATCCGCTCTGCAGGCCCGTAACATTAGGAGTCCGCACATTTGTTCATGTGCAGCAGGTGTTTATGAAGCAGGCAATGAATGGACTTCATGAAGTGACAGTTTGATGCAGTGTCTATTAATTCATTGTATAGTTATTTCGTAAAATTGCAGTTCTGGGCAAAGATGATAATCCAACTCTTCCTGCTGAGTGCTGAAGTACATTTATCCATTATGTGGCTGAGTGTAAGGCTGTGCTTTGCCTCCATATTGTTAGCGGTTGCTTAAGAAAAGTTTTTTACTTTTTAATTTTTTTATTCTATAAATAAGCCCTGAACTTGTACAATTGCTTTAAAAGTTAGAGAACCATTTCTGAAAAATCATGTGATAATAAAGACTGGAATAATGGCTGCTGAAAATTCTACTTTTCCATCACAGTAATAAAAAATACATAAATAAACAAACAAACAATTTTATTTTTTTTAAATTGTAATATTTCACTGTATTACAGTTGACTGTATTTTTGATGTAATTAAATATAAATAAGCATAAAAAAAAACTACAACAAAAACAAGCACAAACTTTTGAATAGCGTAAATCTGTAGCTCTCATGTAAATTAATTTAAAACTGCAGTGGTGCATCAATGGCTGTATATCATCAGGATTGGGGAGACATTGGGGGATTGTATTTTGAATTCTTTCACTGGAGTTTTTATTTTTCACTTCAAAAAGGGATAGTTTTTATATATTCTAGATTCATTATATGTATAGTAAAACATTTCAAATGTGTTTTTTTTTTTTGATTATGATTAGAGCTTACAGTTCATGAAAGTCAAAAATCTCAAAATACGGAAATGTTTCCATTTGAATTTCATTAAATGAAAATCCCTACAATATAAACTCCAGGTGTCTCTTGTTCTTTGAAACCACAATAATAGGGAAGACTGCTGACTTGGCAATGGTTCAGAAGACAATCTTTGATCAATCACAGAAGGTCATTACTGAAAGGGGTGGCTGTTCATAGAGTGCTGTATCAAAGCATATTAAAAACAATGTTGACTGGAAGGAAGAAATAGGGTAGGAAAAGGTGCACAAGCAACAGGGATGACTGCAAGCTTGAATACTGTCAAGAAAAGCCAATTCAAACACGAGGGAAAACTTCACTAGGAGTGGACTGAAGCTGCATGGAGTAAGTGCATCATAAGTCACCCGCTCAGACGTCTTCAGGAAAAGGGCTACGGTTTCCACAGTCTGTGATGATTTCGGGTGCAGTGATGACTGCTGGTGTTGGTCCATTGTGTTTTATCAAGTCCAAAGTCAATGTAGATGTCTACAGAGATTTTGGAGCACTTTATGCTTCTATCTGCTGAAAAGCTTTATGGAGATGATGATTTCCAATTGGCCAGCCAACATGCCTGATCTGAATCCTATAGAGAATCTATGTAGTATTGTCAAGAGGAAGATAAGTAACATTTGACCAAACAATAGAGACAAGCTGAAGGCTGCTATCAAAGCAACTTGAGTTTCAAAGATTCCTCTTCAGTGCCTCCATGCCACGCCACATTGAAGCAGTAATTTGGGCAAAAGGAGCCCCAACCAAGTATTGAAAGCATAATGATACAATACTTGGTACTCATGAAATATTTCAGTTTGTTTGCAATGAATTAAATTAAATTGTAATTAAATTACAAAAAATAAGGAGCTTATCCACAATATTCAATTTATTTAGATGCACCTGTTTACCTGTTTACTGTATTACTTATACATATTACTAAAATGAGTACTGTTCACTAATGCTTGCTTGGTATTAGATGCATGTCAGAAGTTATTTCTACCCGGTGAAATTATGTCTGCATGCTTTCAAGTCATTGAATCCCTAAATACAATCAGTCAGCATACACTCTAAAATCTACTCAAAATCAGGAAACAATCATTGTAAGTCCAACTGTGGTGTTAGAGCTACAAGAAAAGGGCCTCATGTGGATTTGTCTCATCTGTTGACATGACACCCACTCTTCATAACCTCAGGAAGACCGAGAGCTTTTTATCCATCCCAGTGGACCCACCCATGAAATGTTCATTTGCAAATCATCCCTTTTACAATTTGAATAGCTTTGATGTTTGATAGCTCCCGCTCTCTTTTTCCACCAGCATCTCGTTCTCTTCCTTGAGACGTTCCCATGTGGGCGTAACAGCATCAACCTCCTCTCAAAGTCTTTTCTCGTATTGACTCTATCACTTCCTAAAACCATTTCTCTTTTTGCTTTCTCTCTCTCTCTCTCTCCTTTTCTCATTTCCCCTCAATTCCATTTATTTCATTTGCAGTTTTAACAAGCTTGCTTATGTGCCCCACGATCCAAGTAATTTATGGAGATAGCGGTGCTGGCAAAGCCCCTAGTGATCTGGAGTCCCACTGATGTGGTAAACGTGCTCCATGGCTGTCAGAACTTGAATGAGAGCTATAAGAGGACTGGGATAGGGGACCAGCAGGTAAGACAGATACGCATAGTGTGTGTGTTATGAAGTGGAGACAGTGGGAGGGACGTTGTGCTGAAGCAGAATAAAACAATGCATGAAACTCAGCTTCACATATGCATTTTGTTTTTGTTAAACACACCACAGGATTTGTCTAAAATAGCTATAGACTTTATGAAAGTTGCATTTTAGGTCAATTTATTCTCATATGCACCACTTGTTTTTTTACATTTCTTAAGTGGTAAATTATATTTCCATGCATTATTCATAATTCAAATATTTGACATTCACTTTACAAAAGGAAAAAAAAAATAAAATGAAAATTATTTTTCAGTTTGTTAAAATCAGTTTATGCTAATAATTTTATATTTTCTTTCTAAACAAGTCAATTAAAACCTAAAGGGTATGCTTCAGTCCAACCATTTTTTCATTTCTAAATCATACTTTTGTTGACAAGAAATTAGTGGAGAAAATTAAGATGGATATGAATTGGTTAGTTTCTGGAATGAGGTGTGCAAGAATTTGCATTCTGTGAATTATATTACTAATCCAATCCTCAGCCCTAGAGTGAACTGTAACATTTTTTTGCTAGTTAGCTGGCTAACGCTAGAATAATTAATTGGTGTCTTACTGTTAGCTACAGAGAGCTGGAGAAAAAAAAAAAAATTACTGGGCAACAAGTTGGCACCAGAGGTTTTTGGGTAATGTTAAATAAAAATAATTAATGTGATGCTATCTGAAGGAAAGACATTAGACTATGTTTCTCTAATCAACGAGTCTTCATATTTAATGATCTAAAGCAGCAGTGTTCAATTAAACTTCCAAGAGGTTCAGTTTCTAAATTTCCTTCTCAGCTCCAGTCATTGTTTCAGGAGTCATTATGTTGTATAATGAAAAAGCGGTAACACTTTACAATAAGGTGTCATTTGTTAACATTAGTTAATGTATTAACTAAATTGAACAAACAATGAACAATACATCTATTACAGTATTTATTAATCTTTGTAAATGTTCATGAAAATGCAATAATTCATTGTTAGTTCATGTTAGCTCACAGTGCATTAACTAATGTTTACAAACACATTGTGATTTTAATAATTCATCAGTAAATGCTGAAATTAACATTAACTAAGATTACTAAATACTGTAGAAGTATATACTTAGTTCACGTTAACTAATGTTGTTAACTAATGTTGTTAACTAATGAACCTTATTGTAAGTATTACTTAAATGCAGAATGCATTTCAGGAATATTTATTGCAGAAATTACGTTAATTGATTATAGGAAAATATCAATATTATAGAATTAATTTCTGCCTCAGGGAACCACAGGTAATAAGAAATCAGAACCATATTAAGACCAACTGATCAATTGTGAGTGTGATTAATTTTATGCAGCAGTTCAATAAAGAAGAAATTAAGTTAAATTTTGTGAGGAGCCTTATAATTCCAAAGAGTCTGAATTGAGTCTGAGGAAAAAGCCTGCCCTTTGAGGACAGCAAACCAAATACATTTAGCATTATTAATCTAGACTGGATAGGCAGGTGAATTTGTGAAGTTGGTAATTAGAAACAATATTTCAAGTTAATTTATTTATTTTTCGGTCTTAAATAATGAAATGAATCCAAAACAGAATCTGAACAACACAGTAGGGTTATTTTATTCTTAAATCAATGGTTTTGAACAAACTGGTTGAATGAATGATTCAGTCACTTCTTTTATTTATGAATGAACACTTTTTCAATCGAAATGGTTAAATAATTAAATGACTCATTTATGAAGTCACTTGTCACTACCTGCAAGCCTAATGATGTAACCTGCAGAAAGAGTCACTGAAATTTGGATTATTTATAAGCGTTTTGAACTACTGTTCGGTCTAGATATGGGCCACATGCAGTCTGCTTATTTTAAAAAGTAGCTGAAACTTAGAAACAAAGAAGAATTTACCAAAATGTTTGCAGAAATAAGATTTTACTAAGTACTTTTGATATTCATGACAAGTGGGCATCTGTTGGTTTGGTTCCCGATGTATATAGAGTAACTGGCACGTGTATGTATTGTCACATTAGCACAACAGGTGTTCTGTAAAAACCTGTATAATGCTTGTCACACTCTGCGGCCTCATTGCCAAAAACTCAACGTGATAAAGAAAAAAAAAACAACAACTTGAGAACTGAAACAGCAAAAATTCTCTTCTCATTCCGAGAGGTAATTCTGTAAGCTGATGCCTGAAAATGTTTTATTCAGGAGTTTGCCTGCTTGGTTAGCAGAAACTGGAGGGAAAGTGGCTCGGAATCCCTGTAGTGAAGCAGTCAGAGTGATGCACAGTTGTTCTAGGCAGAATAATATGTCTTTGCAATAAGCATTGGCTTAAAATGAAAAGAAACTGTCCTTCCTTTTTCCTGCTAAACAACTGAAATATCCCACGTAATTATAAACTTCTGAAATTGGTTTGACGCTGCCAATGCAATGGTTTGTCTGTACAGCCCTCTTGAGTATAGCAAGTTACACTAGTGCATTCATCTGTCAGACCCTCAGCATATTTGATGCTGAGGAGAGTAAAACTGTGGTGTAAACTGCCAATTTGGCCAGCACTATTAAAGTTTTGGGTGCTTCTTTATTTTGTTTCTTTGTCAGGCCCTTTTCCTCTTCTTTATTCCCAGAGGAGCCAGAAAGTAGAGGTTGTTTATGTGAATTGAAGTGATAAATTTGCCTCTATTGATCTAATGGCCCAGGTCTTGCCCCATGTCCTCTTCGTAAATGAAAAATTGTTTAGCTTGTGCCAATACATGGGCAGGAATCGGTGTATTGAGGGAGGTGACATGACTCAGACAGAAGCTGTGTGAAACAAAACAACAGTTGGCAGGTGACTGATGCTGATGTGACCGGTTGACAAGAGATCTATACCTCATGCTGCGAGAACAAACATCTCTGCATTGGATAAAATCAGCTGTGGGATTTACAAAATTAGGTACACACTGCCAAAATAATCATAGCGGAGAAAGAGAGTTTAAAGCCAGCAACAGAAAAAAATGGTACAAATGGAAATTTCACTACTGCACATTAAGTTGAAAATTAGCTATTCAGATTAGCAGGTTTTTTACTCACTTTAACAACAGCGTCATGGCTCCTATAGAATAGGAGAGGAGCCTGGACACAGTTCCAGTGGATTCTGAAGATCTGTCTGGTTTATTATTGGGTGTAATGTTACAGGGTTAGTTCACCCAAAAATTCCCCCGAAAATTCTGTCATTAATTACTCACCCTCATGTCGTTCCAAACCCAGAAGACTTTTGTTCATCTTCAGAACACAAGTTAAGATATTTTTAATGAAATCAGAGAGGCATCCGACCCTCCATAGACAGCAATACAACTGAAATGATCCCAGGTCCAGAAACGTAGTAAAATCATGCTATTTTTGTTTTCTTTGCACAAAAAAAGTATTCTCCTAGCGTTGCAGAACTGACTGAACTGATGTTTTTACTACGTTTCTGGACCTGGGATAATTTCAATTGTATTGCTATCTATAGATTGCGTTCATTCTAAAAACCGCGAGTGCAGCTCGTTAGCATTTATCTGCCGGTAAGCGTGTCGTTCGCGTCTCTCGCGGATATTGTTACTGTTTTTCTAGCATCGTCTCCTTTTATTTAATTGCTTTCTCCTGCTCCATTTAAACTATTGTTTCACTTCTCGTTCGCTCCGCC
>JAUMHE010023889.1:0-12716 GCA_032359235.1 Enteromius mattozi | reverse complement strand
ACATCTGTGAAACAAAACATTCTCTAACGACCCCCTGTAAAACTAGTCCCGTCCGAATAGGGCTTTACTTTTAGTCAGTATTTAGGTAGCACACATATTCTGAATGCCTTTGGCAGAATTCAAATGAGCCATTTTTATCTAGATTAATCTAGATTAAAAAAATGAATCTATACCCACCCCTAAAATATATATATATATATATATTATATAAAATTTTTGGTTACACTTTATTTTGATAGTCCCCTTTAAGTCACCTTTATTTATATAGCACTTTTAACAAAACAGATTGTGTCAAAAAAATTTTAGACATTCTACTAACTATGAGTAACTTTGTAACTACATGTCAACTAATTCTCAGTAATTTGCAACTTTTGTACATGTCTTCTAACTCTCAGAGTAGACTGTTAGGGTTTAGGAATAAGGTGAATAAGTTGCAAAGTTTCTCATAGTCAGTATGCTGTGTGTTGTGAACCCATCAAAATAAAGTGTTAGAAGATATTAAGTAGACAGTCTACTGATCCTCTAATGACTGCTAGATGACATGTAGTTGCAAAGTTGCTTACTGTTAAATAAAGTGTTACCATATTTTTTGAAAAATTATTTAAAAATGTCCCTTTTTTGTCCGTAATAACTCTGTCAAACTTATGTTAAAAAATACATTGAGGTTTATTCATTATAATCTAGCGTGACCATACATACCACTTTCCCAGGATACGTCCTGGTCAGGATTTCTATATTGCCTAAAATATCTAGGTTTTGGCTTTGCTTGCCTGTGTAGACCAATCGGTGTATGGCATCGGTTCCTTATGTTTTAAAGACACTCTGGAGGTACTTTGAATCAAAGCAGTATAGAAATCCTGGCCAGCTTCCTGGGAAAATGGCACATATGGTCACCCTTATAATCATAATAATCACAGCACAACAATAGAATTACTTTTTTTTTTCCAAAACAGATTAGATTTTCCTCCAGTGGATCTGTAATAAATGAAAACAGTCCATTTCTGCTTCCTGTAATTAAAGGTGGGTTGACACAAAACACAAAAATGCTCCTCTATCTTTAGTGTAAAACTGATATCAGATTTCTGTACAAACAGCAGAGAACTTTTAGAATGTCCAGTAGATTTGTGCCATCCATATCTATATAATCCTAACTACATATTGGGATACTAATTATTTATGAAAACATTGCATGATTTTTTTAAGCTGTTTAAAGTGGATTATGAAAAACACTCTAGTGTTACATATCCCTGCAACATTTCAGCCATAAATTAATTATAAGTGTTAGCTAGATAATGGCCAATAACTGTCTGTCTTTTATATAAATCTTTTGTGCCTTGTTTTATTTCTTACCGAATAATTTCTTTGCCCAGGTCCTGTGAGCATCTTCCAGCCCTCTTCCTCTTTCATCATTGCTGATATGAAGAGTCTTCGTCTAGAGATCCAGTTGGCTCCAGTCATGCAGTTGTATATTGTAGTTAGCACTGAAGAGAAAGGAAAGATGAGTGGTGAGTAAAAAATCATTTTTGTAATTTTGATTGTAATGATTCCAGAAATGTAAGTAATAACTTCCACTAACTACTCACTACACACACATTTTAAGAAAAACTTGTTAAACAATGTATGTATGCTATACTGTAGATGCAATTAATAAAATAGTATGTTAAATATGTTAACTTCTTTTAATACTACACCTTGCTTGTTTCAGGTCTGTGTGGCAACTACAACGACAACCAACAAGACGATTTTAAAACACAATCAGGCATTATAGAGGGCACACCATTAACCTTTGTCAATTTATGGACTAAAAACAAGTACAGTTGTACCGATGTTAAAAGCACAGTTTTTCTAGAAAATCCCTGTAGTGTGGCTTTGAACAAAGGTACTTATTTTCATAAACATTAAAACACTGATAAGATTATTTTTAAAGAATGTAAAAATAGTTCACAATATAAATAGGGGTTTTGTTTTCCCAATCTGATATTAATCCATATTATTACCCTTTTCGGTAACACTTTATTTGAAGAGGTATGCATAAGACTGACATGACACCTTCATAATCATGACGACATACATCATACACATGAAGGAGGTTTTATGCATGTTTTTGACAACTGTTATTAAGTGTCATTCACTCAGTTGTGTCCTTTTTAATGCAAAGATGATATTATTTGAGATGCCTTTGTTATGACAACTTGACATAAACCAATACATCATAACTTGTCTTTGTCATGACAACTTGACATTACTTAGACCAGTGGTCCCCAACTCCAGTCCTCGGGACCTTAATGACAGTTGTCACTTACAAGTATAAAACCTCCTTCATATTTATTATGCATGTCATGCCATGATTATGAAGATGTCATGTCAGTCTTATTCACACCCCTTCAAGTAAAGTGTTACCCTTGTTAGTTGTGCTGAATATTTTTATTGTTTCATTCAAAGAATACGGCTAAGGACTGGTGTTCCCGTCTTACAAACCCAAACGGAATCTTTTCACCATGTCATTCAGAAATACGTCCTGACATTTACTACCAAGTGAGCTTTTTTGCACAAAACAGACTCTTTTCTTGGCACTTGAAACATATTAGATAATAATATAATAATGCCATCTTGTTTTCATCCTCTGTAGTGGTGTGTCTATGACACCTGCAAATGTGCAGATATTAGGAAGTGTATGTGTGCGGCCGTGTCTAACTATGCCCATGCCTGTGCTGCCAGAGGAATCATTCTCCAGGGCTGGATGGATTCTGACCCTTGTGGTGAGAACTTTATACATATTTATTTGTTTGTATGTACACCATAAAATGTAAATGTAAATGCGAGTATTATGTTATTAATGTGCTTTTGAATCACATTGTATTGATTTGGCATGAAAGCAAACAATGAATCATTACAAAGGTTTGTTACTCTGTATATACAGTAACTGAGTGTTCAGGCAACATGAAGTACTCTTACAGCGTGACCAGCTGTGGCAGCACCTGCCGCTTTCTCAGTGCACATGCTTACAATTGCTCAATGTCCTTCACACCTGTATTCGGCTGTGTCTGTCCTGAGGGCACTTACCTCAACGAAGCAGGCAGATGTGTGCCTGCTGACCAGTGTCCTTGTTATGAAGGTGACAAGGTCATAGACCCATCAGGAAAATTCTATGATAATGGTGTTATATGGTAAAAATAGTACTTCATCATACCACATTATTGACAAATTTATTATTTATATATATATATAAAAACAAAGTTACTCTGATATACTTTGTTTTGTTTTGTCCTGTTACAGCACATGTACCCATGGCAAATTGCACTGCTCCAGTCAAGAAGGTGAGCTGCAAATATTTTTGCAAGACCCCCTGCCAAATTCAAACATGAGACATTACTGAGATACGCCAACACTGGTATGATGTGTGCATGTTTTCTGCTCCTCATTAATGTGCTGTCCTGTTTTAGACTGTGTGGCTCCAATGACATTCTTCAAATGCTTAAATCCTGGAGAAAGAGGGTCAGAGTGCCAGAGGACATGTGAGAAACAAGACTTAAACAGTTTTGTAAGTAATATATATATATAGAGAGAGAGAGAGAGAGAGAGAGAGAGAGAGAGAGATCATTTTTTTAAATACATGAATAACATGAAATAGCACATTTTCCAATAATAGTCCTGCAGGGAACATGTTGTTTCACTAATGTCGTTTCTTCCTTGTTTTTTTTTGTCTGTAGGTGAGTACAGGTTGTGTATCAGGGTGTATGTGTCCAGATGACCTTCTGGCTGATGGAAAAGGTGGGTGTGTGGAGAGGAAAAACTGTACATGTACCCATAATGGAGTCACCTACTCACCTGGAGATAAAGTTCAGCGGGACTGTAATACCTGGTGAGCTATATATCCAATCATTATATAGATTAGCCATGTTATTACAGTGTATCTTTGATGATAATTGTTTGGTAACAAAGTTTATATGCATTTTATATTGTAGCACATGTAAAGATGGAATGTGGACTTGTACTGAAAAGGTGTGCTATGGCACCTGTACCATCTATGGTGATGGTCATTTCAGGACTTTTGATGGCAAGAGATATTCCTTTCATGGAGACTGTGAACACACCATAGCCCAGGTATGTTTCCTGTCCTGTGTCACTCAGTAGTAGCTTACTTAACTCCTTTCCCACCAGCGTTTTAAAAAAAAAAAAAAAAGTTACCAATCACTGCCAGCATTTTTGATGATTTTTACTGATATGAATGTATGAACATATTACATATAAAAAAAGAACAAAGCCTCTGCTTTTACACAAAATTATTTTATTCTATCTTCATGTGTTCATGTTTTATCATCAATTGAATGCAGATAGGTTTCACCAGAAATACAACATTTCGGACAAAAAAAAAAGAGAAAAATGCATTTTTATCAAACTGCATTTTCAAGAAAAATACATACAGATATAATTTTCTTTCACTTGTAAATAATTATATGAATAACTGAAATTGCATTCAATAAACAGAACAAACAAACACACACACACACATATACTACATATGCTTATACATACACAAACATATAAATTTAGGCTACATACGTTTTATATTTATATATACCTATACTTTATATACACACATACTCTATTTATATTGTAAGATATTATTAGGTATTAATTAACAAATTTCTTTATTAATCAATTTTGGGGAATAATCTTACATTTAATTTATTTTGTTCAATTAGCTATTTGGTTAATCTATGTAAATGAATCACCAGATATGGTTATCATGAATTTGAAATATGAAATAACAGTTACACTCTATTGACAATACGTTTAGCGTTTAGCAATCTAGTGTATTTTAAACAGTTGCTTAACTCGTGATCAGCAGGTTAATACAAAGGTTTAATGTTTCTTTATGTCTAAGAGCAAGGTATAGCTCAGGATCTGAGCAATATTTGACTTTTCCAAAACACACTACACAAGGCAGATTTCTTAATAATGAGAACACAATTTATTGTGAAAACTATTCTACTGTACAAACACTAAACACACACACATTTCTCATTCATACGCTGTCTAAGATGGAAAATAATGATTCACTAAAGTCCGACTCCAAAGTATTGCTACTAGTTCTAGAACCCAACCAGAGAGAGAAATCACAAGCAGAGGTTTAGCTTTCTTTAAGTTTAGGTTACACCATCAGCAAGAGAGGAAACGTGGTCTGTGTTACCGCTTTGCTGTGTTGTTGGGTCTGCGTAGTTCAGGCGCTTCTGCTTGGCTTTCCGACGTCTTCGAGGTCGATCATTGATTGGTCCTAAGAGTTCTTTCACAAGTTGCTGTTGGACTCTAGCAGTTTTCGCTAGGCTGTTTTGATGATGTCTGAGAGGGTATTCGGCTGAGTTTCACTTCTCTAAGTTGCTCTCTGAGTTCGTCGCTCCTTCCTTCTCTCTTGAGGTGTTGGTTGGATGGTGATCGGTGTTGTAGAGAAGATCACCAAGTAGATGTTTTCCTCACATCTTTGCACATGGACCAAGCACACTTCATGCACACATGTTGGCTTGTTTTAACATGTGGAGTTTGGTCCCGTCCTACGAGGTGGGACGGCCAATCAGTTGGTGCTGTAAGGCGGGTCTTCATCTGACTGGTTCTTCATTGCGCACACATCAAGCATACGTTTGCACTGAGGAATGTAGAGGAGTATGCCAAAGTTTGATATAAACTTAACCTAAGTTTTATAACTTCTTTCTGGTTCACGGTGTCGAATACCCGTTCGTAAAAAGAGATTCCAAATATTCTGCACTCTCTTTACATACTAAACTTGCCTATAATTAATACATAGGATACCTATTAAACTTCATTCACCCAATAACATGCTCATGTGATGTACGAAGTTATGTGGT
Source organism: Enteromius mattozi (assembly GCA_032359235.1). NCBI lineage: Eukaryota > Metazoa > Chordata > Actinopteri > Cypriniformes > Cyprinidae > Enteromius > Enteromius mattozi. The sequence goes on along the minus strand of JAUMHE010023889.1, from coordinate 6,852 downwards.
AACCCACTATCACAAACACCAACATGCATAATGCATAAATGAAAAACATGACATACATATTTGCTTCTAATATCGATAAATAGTTATTGTTCCTTTGCTGCACACATACTCTCTGTCCATGAGCATGAGGAGACCGTACCCTTACCGCTTGAACTCTGATCACGAGAGGTCAGTGAGCAGAGCTGGTGGGCTCTTTCCCACGTGTAAATCAGATCTCGTGTTTATTGTTATGAATCGACAATGGTGTGTGAGGTTAAAGTTCAACGCTTGGGCAGATGTTTCCAATCTTCACCGAACATTAGCTCTCCGGTGTTAATTGCAATGTTGCTCTTAGGCATCTCTGTCTGTTCACTATGAGGTCCCACAATATATAGATCATGCACACACACACACACACACACAAATACATATGTATATACATATTGACAGGTTACCGATCTATCCATGACATAACTAGAGATGTTTTTGTGTCTGTAAAGGCATCTTTGTCAAGTGTGTCCCCAAATTTCATGTCAGCTCTGTTATTATACCATATTTTGCCTTTAAATCTGTGGAATTATCTCTCAGAATTGTAGAAGTTACAAAAAATGATGTCACTTTCACTCAATGATGAGATCTGAAGCACTGAAAAGTATCTGTGCGCTCTCTGGAATTTTAATCTAAAAACTTCTTACACCGAGAGTTATTTTTAAAATGTCAACTCTGTTACCACAATATCAAAAGGAAAACAGAATTTATTTCTGATTTGAAATTGAGTTATTTAAAGCTCTTTTAATCATGTTTTCATTAATGTCATGTTTTCTTAGCATTTATGCCAGCAAGTGGAGTTTTTGGAAAAAATAAAATAAAAATATAAACTCTGTTACTCTATTGTCTCCGCTGTAAGTCTACCTAGGTAACAGGAGACAACAAATTTATACCCGCAATTATAGAACACTGTATTAATAAAATCATAGCTATAGGTAAATGTCTAGAACTGCGATTGTAATTTATAGATAATACAATGTAATCAAAATGTATTTATTTACTTTTTAAGTTCTATTTGGACCCCTAGTAGTTTATTTTTTATTTTTTGGAGGGAGGGGGCACAACAATACTGTTCTGCTTAGGGCACCCATTTGGCCAGCAGCGGCCCTGCCTAGAACACAGATTGCTGTAGAAACTCGTCTTTGGTGGGGAAGTGTTGTCTCTTAATTGACTAGATATCTTGTCAATGACAGGGAAAGAGTCCTTATATTTTATTACATTCCAAAGGGGAATATTAAACAAGGAATAATTGACTGATTAGGAAAAAAATGCACATCCGAGGAATTATTTTTGCAATAATTCAATGGCCTCAAATATTCTGCTTGTACTGAGTTTAGCTAATACATAGACATGTGTAGACATTTGTTTAAGTAATAATATTAATGTTACAATGCAAAAATAAATGGTTACTTTTTCTCACAGTCAAAAATGATTCGACAAAGTTAAATTATAATCACTCTCTACACTGTGCCGTGAATCTCTTATTTAAATAGTTTTATAAAGAGATTTGTGAGTGTGCAAAAAAAAAAACTAGGGCAGCGATTCTAACATAAATATATAACATATAACACAAAATGTGTTTTTTTGAGAAAAGCGTGAGGACTAGGTTTGGGAAACACTGTTCTACATCATAATTAATCGTCGAAAGTTCAGTTCCAATTCTTAAGAACAAACGTACAGGGGACGCATACAAGTCCCTGGATGTGTTATTGAAATCGAGGATGCATCGAGTGCAGACGTGAGAGAACCCAGCCATTGGAAATCCCAAAAAATGCTATGGGAAATTTATTGGCATAATATTAAAATGAATCTTAACATATAACTCTTTAAAATAAAGTGATATACAATTGATATACAAATAGAATATGCTATCTATAATAGATTTAAATTATTCATAACACTTTATAATAACTGCACACTATCTTCAGTTATGCATAAGTAAATAGTGAATTTATCATTTATAAAGCATTGTTCCAACATTAAAAGGCATTAGTAAGCAGTTTATAAATGCAGCAATTAATGTTTTTTTCTTTAACATGTCTATAATGTTTAATAATTGTATTTTCATACTTTATTAACAATTAATTCATAATAAATAAATTATTACGTTATTTACAAACCAGTTATTTAGGAATTGTCATAAGCTCATTTAGAAAGTGTAAGCAAATGATTAATAAAATTTAAATGTACATTAATAAATCTTATTATTTAGACACATTATGATAATTTTTAATTGTGTTAGTTAATGCTTTATAAACACATACTCCTGCTGCAATTCATGATTAAGTCAGGTAGTTAAAAAGCATTTAGTAGTTGCCAGCCGTCTGTTTTTGTGAGCTCATCTAAAGTAAGGACTACAATTTTTTTTTTACGAGCCATCACATACAGGCTTGTAGTAAGCTGTCTTTTGCCTGGGCCGTTTGGCCAGTCACAGATATTGTACGGACAGTCCAGTAAGCACAGCAGGGTGGGATGTTTAAGTGAACATCTCACCCCCCTGCAATCAGGGCCGGCCCTGTACATCTGGGGGCCCTAAACGGGATCATTTTGGGGCTCTGCCTTGCAGTGAATAGTGGGGTGTTGCCATCGTAAACCAGCAACCGTATACAATCTACATTAGACTGGAACTATAGCTTATGCTATGTGAAGCAAATGCTATGTATTTCACTAGACAGGTTTACATTCAAGGATTTTTCATGTATCAACACAATCTTACGTTTAACATAAATTCTATATCGATACATTGCAAAAATCTGTTTTTTTTGTTTGTTTGAGAGAGAAAAGGGTTTTTAACGCAAATAAATTTGCTGTCACATGACAGAATAAGCCTATACTGTAGGCAGCGTCCATGTTTGTGTTGCTCCGGCTAAAGCACAGTTTCCCAGTTCAAAAGCATATAAATCATATTCATATTAGTAAATTGTCGAGTTAAAGTACCTCTCAAACATAACATTACATCTCAATTTGATTAGGCTATGTTGTCAGTTGAAATTAATTTGCCGACGATACCAGCGAGTACACTCACAGTAACAACAAAAGTGTGTGCTTTTGCAAAATAAGAAAAATAAAAACTGAAACTTTGCTAAAACATGACACACAGACATGAGAAATATATCAATAGAAAGCTTGAAGTGTCTACTTTTAAATGCAACAAGTCATGTTGAAAACAAATATTGTTTAATAAAGTAATCAGTATGAAACAAACACTATGTCTATGTCTGATCTAATTATTTTAATGCGACCAAGCCCACGAGCTACTTTGTTACAATCATCCACGTGAGACACGCGCAACATGTAAACGCCCACATCAGCTCACGTGCTCGAAGTGCGAGGATTCATCTATTCGTTTCGACTACTAACCTTATTTGCTGAAGATTTACTTCAGTAAAGACGCGCTATTAGATAACAGAAGGAAGACAGCTGAAAGGATTAACAGATGAATTTACCTCAAGATGCAACATCCAAGCTGGCCCAGCCACGGAGCGATCATTCTCATGAGTAAGTAATGTTTATTTATATTTTGTATTAGTTTGTGTGTTATTGTGGCATAAACTTGAACACATTTACTGGTTTGTTTTTCCCAAACTATAAATCCTGACTAAAATGTTTGAAATTAAGTGAAACGTTTTGAATATGACAAAATGAATATGATATCTAAATTTCTTTGGTCGTGATGCTGTTTCTATGCTCTATATAATATGCTATAAAACAGTACGATAATGTGAGTGTATGATGAATGCTACGAGTCTAAGAATGTTTAGACCATATTATTAATACTCTGTTCACAGATATATTTTAGACAAATATTTCTATAGTTGTTTAGCATCCTAAAGAATAATAAATAATAAAAATAAAGTACAAAAATATATAGGCTATATATACTGATATTAACATGCTCACAGATGTTTTTGTTTGTTTGTTTTGTTGAATCCAGATGACTTTCACTCAAGTCTCTTCAAACTGTTTTCCTCTAGGAGCGCAGTACCAACATCAGATGTTCAACTACACTGATATTCTCTGGTTAAACAAGCTCCTTGACTACTGATGGTGATTTTTTCTTTCTTGAATTTGTGGAAAAAAGCAGAAAGCACTCAAATATCAGGTATTTACAGAGTTCACGTGTTTACTTGTTTTCAGGATTGACTCAAAGTCTGTTCACATCTCTGTAGTTAGATCAGTGTGCTCAATAATATGTCTTTGACCTTCATTATGTATATTTTAATTATACTGTGTTGTAAATAAAAAACAAATCATTTTAAAAAACAGTTTTTTTCAATCTCCTCACATTCTTTCTTACCTGCCTCAGTGACAGTCACTAATGGGCCATTAGGGGAGGGGTCTTTGTCCCTTAAGGTGATAATCACTGATTTTCACATAATTTTGAAGCAAATATTCTAGCCTACAAGACTGGTTACTTAAGTCTTGTGCAGAACTATTCAATATGAGTTTTATGGCCTTATTTTAGCTACTTTTATTTTCCCAAAACTTTCTTATCACGCATATTTAAAAAAAAAAAATGCAAACATGTACATCCATCTTGGTCACATATTATTGTAGCACAGTTTGTGCTGAATACAAAAACAAATATAGCTGCAAGCAGCAGTAATTGGGGATCGAGCATTTTTAGGGCCTTTGAGGTTGTATAAGGCAACCTGAATGTATGGCTGACACTGAAGCACATCGAAAATGGACACAGACACACACACAGAAACACACAAAAATGAAATAGTTAAAATATTATTACTTGTATTATTTTCTTGGAGGTTGATATATGAATAAGAAGAGATTCTTAAAATACTGAATGTTGCAAAGATATCAACATATAACACACACTCTCAATTAGGTCGTCTGAAGACGAGTCCTTACATACCAAACACGAAATGTGTTGATCTGATGTTACACAATAACAATATACACAATGACCTGAAGGATATGTGTTCACTCAAAGGAAGTTTTCTTGTAAATTAATTTAGGGAAAAGTCCATTGTCTTTGCAAAAGGGAGAACCAGTCAGAGTTACTTTGTTCACATTCCTTCAAGCAATAAACCAGTCGGTTGCCATGGAATCTGAGGCCTGGTTTGCCTTACTTTGGTGTTAGCCGCTCTTGGGGGGAAGGGTTCAAAGACCCTCATTCAGTAGTTGCAGTTTGAGTTTTTTGGCAACTCATAAAATACGTACAATTTAGCAAAAATTTTATGAATTCATACGAGTGAGGTCGTACAAATTTGTACAAATTAGCCACCTCATAAAATATGTCCGAATTGCCGTGAGACTGAGTTGGTATTTTATGTAAGTGTGGCAACCTGGATTCTTAGCATCGCTTTGTAGTGATCTGCCTCATGTGCCTAGGGGGGAGGGATGGGTGAGATGGCTGGTGAGCACATGGTCTTTCTCCAAGATCTTCCTGTTTTGATTAGAAAGTTTATTGTTTTGCAACCTGGCATTTGCGTTGCGAGAGTTCCTGAGGGTTTTTCTTCACTAGGAGATCAAAGCCATCCTACACTGATATAGGAATCCAACTGACTGTAAACAACTTTTGAGATAAAAGGCAATTTGGAAATAGGTCTAAAATTATTTAGGATAGATGGATCAAGATAAGGTTTCTTAAGCAGAGGGTGAACCACAGCATGTTTGAAACCCCCTGGAACAACTTCATTTGCTAAAGAAATCTTAATCATGGCTGTTACAGCCAGGACTGTTGCTAGGAATTCTGGGCCCTGTGCACTAAATTTGCCTTGGGGCCCCCTCAAAATCACGTTTAACAAATTGAGCCCATCTGGCCCATAAATTCCCTCTTGAATGTTTTGATGGGTCATAAGGCCTTCAATTGGAGTAAATAAATTACTAAATAAAACAGGACAGAAATGAATACTGATAGATATTATTGAGTTCATGATAAATACAGCAAACTTAATAAGGCCTTTTTGTCACAGAACAGCACTTGACAACAAAACATCTACAAAATATATTTTGTAGAATGTTACCAAAATGTTCTTGAATTTCTCAAATTATGTTACACAGAAGAATTCATACAGGTTGCAATGACATGACTATTGTTTTATTGCCCCACATAAAACTTTATATATTCAGTGTTGTATATAGTCCTTCAATCCTTTTCTTAATAATAATTAATATATTATTGATCACAATATAGCTCATATATTATTTATCTTTGTTATTAAAATAGGAAAAAAGATAGGAAAAAAGATACAGTAGTTTAATCAAGAGCAGCAAGTGTATTTTCTTTTAATGTAGCCTATGATTAACATTGAGACAGATCTAAGAGCTGGAAAAAGCTGGAATCCTGCACGTTTAAAGAAAAAACTAAAATAAAATTATTATTGCAAACCTAACTAAAGTAAAGTAATAATATATATATACAGCCTATTGCCTTATCAAAATCCAAAATTTGAGCTTTTATATTGTAGCTACCAATCGCTTCTAGACCTCAAAATGCGTTTTAAATGAGAAAGAGCTTGACTGTCAAGTGTGTTTACACCAGGGGCGGAGTGGGGCACTAAAATTCAGCGGAAAAGTTCTGACCGCACCGGCCCACCACCTTTTAATATCGTAACAACTGGTCCCTGCATCGCACGACATTCAGTGACTCTAAATGAAGGAGCAGAGACAGAATTAGCTAATAGGAGGCAGCACTGTCTTCCACATATTTAATAATACAAATAGTTTAAAAACGTCAACATGCAAGGCAAGTCCCTCCCCAACACATCTCTCTCCATGAAGGTAACATTTACACTTTTATATAACAGGGCTGCAAATGAACCAAACCCACCCAAACTAACTTAACATTACTAATACAATAACTAA
>JAUMHE010023888.1:0-12720 GCA_032359235.1 Enteromius mattozi | reverse complement strand
ACCACATTCAATGAAGACCATTAGGACTTTCCCACAGGATGCAGCAAAACAAATCAGAGTTTATCGTAAGGTGGATTCGTTACTGAACTACATTCACTCTCAATCATAAATACCTGATCAATCAGTAGTGTCTTGATCTTCGCATTCAAGTTTAAATCACACACTTCCTTCCAAATCAGCAACGCTTACATCAAGGGAGTGATTTTAGAAACCTGATCATGATGGACTTCTGAAATACACAACACAACAAAAGATGGTCACTGAACCTCTCATTTACATTTGTCTTTGTGTCTTAAAAAATGGATTTGGTTATGGTATACTGTACATTATTCTTGCTAAATCTCATGATCTAATTAGATGAAACTTGAATCAAAATTTAAGTCTACGTAACGCAAAGTAATAATCGACCATCCACGACTGCACCATCGACTTCAGTTAGGTTTATTTTACCACTCGTGCTGGATATTATCACCATACACGTATCTATGATTGTAACATTGGAAAATCCCTTGTTTATTCTGAAAACAATTTACTTTTCTTAATTTTCTTGTTTACGTTGAAAACTCTTGCGAGGACTGAGTTTATGCAAAATACTGACCGCAGTGCCACCTGCCTGCGCGGAGAAAATAACAATACGAACATCTTATGAGGACCTGTTTCTTGATATCTTGAAAAAAAGGTCAAAATTTTACAACTATGTCAACTATGAGGCTTGTTTTATATATAATTTTAATACTTTGCGTTGAGATGATTTTGCGATGCCCGCAGGTAAGCCTATTTCCAACATAAAAGTAAACAAATCATCCTTTTGGTGGGAAAAATGGCCTGCCTGCAGCAGAAGACTTGGATTTGTTGAACCATGTGTGTTGTGGTAGCGGTTTTGTTTTAATCTAAAACATTACATAATGTCTGATAAGTTTAAAGAAATTTTTATCAACATTTTTTAATTTAGTTAAGGAGAACTGACCATTGATGTAAGCTCCCTTTTTCCCTTTCTTAATTTAAATTGTATTATACTTATAATTTTAATTTTACTGAACGAATTCTAACTAAATTTATACAGTTATATTTAATTTCATATAAATTAAAATGATCTACAAACAGAAAGATATTCTCTTTTATAAATGAGGCTATATTTTCCAATTCACTCTCTCAAAGTTTGAGAGAAAATTTGTGTAGAAAATAAACGAACACTAGGTGTCACACTAGTTCAATAAACACGTTTGCTGTAGCATTACATGGAGGATGGCATTTTCTTAAATAAGTGTGAAAACCAAAGTTGTGCAGCTGTGTGTGGAATTCACTTCTGTAATAACGCCAAATTTTGTTAGATTTTGATAAATTATGTGAAATGCATTTTCACAGAGAAAGCTACTCAATAATGCTGCTTCAAAACTAAGCCTATAAGGTCAATATTATGTTTACATCATTATATCATATTAGATATTATATTATATTATATTATATTAAGAATAAATAATTTTGTATTTATATAAAATAAACAATGAAACAATTTTTGCTCAGTAATTCTACACTTTGGGCCCCTTTTTTGGGATATATAGGCTGTATCTGATGGTCAGGGGGTCTTAATTGCAAGAAGCTAGTTTAATACCACCTATTATAATATTTTTATTTTTACATTTTTGATTTGCTTTTGTCTCAGGCTGTGAAACTTTTTACATTCATCAGTAAATACACCCAAGAGTGAGGACAGAAGAAACATTTGAAGAACTGCAGGTAAACTACTATTCAAAACAGTTTTTTTTTTTTTTTAACCAAGGCTTATTTGGTCAGAACTACAGTAAAAATGTTATTGTGAAATATTATCATAACAACTTTTCTATTTTAATATTTAAATTGTAATTTATTTAAAGCTGAATTTTCAGCAGCCATAAGTGCAGAAATACATGTTACATGATTTTCAGAAATCTTTTAACATTCTGATCTGGTGCTTAAGAAGCCGTGCTGCTTAATATTTTGTGAGAACTGTGATTTACTTTTTTTCAGTATTCTTGTTTTGAACGTTTAAGTAATTTCTGCAATTTTTTAATGTCTAGCTGTCGTGTACTATGAAGAGGAAAGGCTTGAATAAAAGCAGGTCACGGAACACAAGTGAGTTATTTACACATTTATTTGTTATCCTGCATATGCTAATAGACTTAACATAGACAATGCAGTTTATTTTACAGAAATGTTGACATACATGTACCATGACAAAGTGTTCTGTGATCACATAATTGTACAGATTACTACATGCATTCAAAGATGCTGATATGTGCAGAAACAGTCTGCAGCTTAAAGGTGTCTACGGACATTGAGATACAAGATAACATCATTTAAACAAACAAAAACAGAAAAGAGGCAGAAGACGTGAGAGGAGGAAATACAATGTAGCAAGGATGTATGGGAGAACAGGCTATGACACATGGGATGACACATTCATGTTTAACCTCGCTTTCAAACAAAAAAAAATAAAAATAAAACCACACACTTACCATGACGATATATATCACAAATGATCATGTGATGAGAAACATGCTTGTTCACAGTCCATCAGCTGTTAATGTTTGTTTTACCATTTACACACGAGTAAAGTCACACAGACCCAAATCCCTTTGCATCTACTGCTCCCAAAAAGGCTAATGGGAGATGCTTCTATATTCATATGATGACATGCTACAGATAAAAAAGCAGTTGATTGCCTGCAGTGTGTTATAAAGAAAAGAGTTTAACAGTATCGACTTTGAGCCCCACTCATTTGTCTTTATTCAACAGGTGCTAAATGATGCGAATCTTTAATTTGTACAATGGTTGAAACTGTAATTTCAAATAATCTGCCACTGTCAGATAAAAAAATACTGGGATACCAGTTATAAAGAACTTTTATCTTGCGAGCTGTTCAAATGATCAGGGATCTGAAATTGCATTTTTGAGCATATGTAAGAACTTATAAGACATGAGACATTTCATTATACCATATGAGCATTTTGTTTTGCTTGTGTTGGCATCACCTTAAAGGGATAGTTCACTTAAAAATGGAAAGTCTGTCATTATTTACTCATGCTCATACTTTATTTTTATGTTTAGATATTTTGAAAACCATTTTTGTCTTTATAATGAAAGTCAGTGCAGCCCAAAACAACACTGACACTGACACTGACACATTGACTTTCATTGTATGGACAAAATATCAACTATGTTCCATAGAAGAAAGAAATCTGTACAGGTTTGGAGGTAAATAAATGATGACATAATTTCTTGGTGAAGTATTCCTTTTAAACAGTAGTTGCAGTGTATTGAGAAAATTGAAGAAGCTTTAACATGCTGAAAAATATTTCACTCTAAAAACAAAGTCCATTTACCTTGCTAACCAGGCACAAAACTTCATTCATCGATGACCTAACCTCCAATATTTCTATACAGCATCGCCATCTAATATTTGGACACTTATATTTGATACAAAATATCACACTAAGTAGCATTTGCAAGATGCTTTTTTTCCCAAAGCTAACTGTACTTTCTGTATTTTTCAAAGTAATTTAGTCATTTCTGAATACTTTTTCCTACCACTTTATACCGTACATTAATATTTGACAACCAAAAAGTGTCCAAAAACTTAGTTTTGTAAAACATTTTGCTTTAAAAATGTGCTTGTGCTATGTATCTTTAAAATAAATCCAGCTTAATTTGATATTTTGTAAAAATATCATATATTCTGTCCAAATATTTTTGGGGCCACTGTATATGAGGCATATAACGCACAGCAGGGAAGCTGACCATCCTGTGGGAATGCATGAGATGGGCCATTATTCAACAGTCTGTCAAAACAGAAACAGGCATGTGACGACGTTCTTTAAAAAACAATGACAACAAAAGGAACAAGATGATACGCTCTTTAAATGAAGAAAACATAGACATCCACCATATCAGAAGATTAGTGTCGTAGAAAACCTGAGAACTTAATATTACGCATATCTATTACTTAAAGACCTGATTTTTTTCCCCCTATAAAAAGTATAATTTTCTGTACAGTGCTATATGAACAAAGCCAACTATTTTGTAGCCTTCTCATAAATGTTTATGAACAGGCACGCATCATTTCAACCACCATACGGCAGGAAATTGTGGTCGTGCAGAATTTTGGTTTAGAAAAAATAGAACCACTGTCAGCATGAATTAATAAAACAAAAATACTTTTTACGAGCCCATTAAATCATTTCAAGAGTTTGTTTTTTGTATTTCAAATGAACCTGTTTGTAGACATTTATAAAAGACCCTCCTGGTTTAATTGGTCAGAAGAATCTTATTTGAAGAGTATAACCGGAGTGATTCTGACAGCCACAAAGTATTTTTGTAAAACGTCAAATCTTTTTTTTTTTTTTTTTTTTTGAGTGGTAACACTGATATTTCAAATATTAAAGATATATCATCTGAAAAATACAATTGAAGTCTCTGCCTGTACACTTACAAATCCATTAGACTGTAAATAAAGTGCCACAATTCTTGGCCTGCATAGATTGCAGTATGCTGTATTGCACTTTCCACCATAGCGTAACAGCCATAGCCAGCTGAAGTCTTGAGTTCCTCTTCCTCCTCCTCCTCCTCCTTCTCGTCTTTTTCACAATCCTTATTCGGCCCATTTAGATTGTGTGATTTCTCCAAACACAATATACATTTTGAACAATCAGCCAACTGCCATGCCAAAGCAAGTAATATACATACATTTCCAGCAATCTTGGAATAAAGGCAACATAAAATGGATATTCTCTCATGTGACAGGAAAACATGTCGGCCAGATGGTAATACATAACTCAAAAGAGAACAAAATATTCTTGAATACTCAGTAAAACCAGACAAATGTGAGTTTCTGTTAAGAAATGACTCAAAGGTCAGGCATCTGAATGATACAGATATGGTGAAATATGAATAATAATGAAACAACTCATGTGAAAAATTAAAACTGTAGTGGCATTTCCACTACTGTACTCTCATTAAATGAAGAAAATGATTAAGTATGATGTAAATGAAAACATAGTTTGTGTTTTGGTCCTTTTGACAAGTAAATATAGCATTACTAAGAGGACTGGGTTTTAACAGGGAAATATGTGATGAACATTTGTAGGTTTTAATGACCAGAACCACTAATTTGTTAAATTATTCTAATACCACTATGTAGACTAGTTTTTGACCACTATGTAGACTGTTTGTTGTTCTGTTGAATGTTTGAGTATGTAAAGATAACTTAAGACACACATACCTGCTGTACCCACGTGTTTGTATGATATATGTTTAAATTAGACCTTTTTTTGAAAATTGACATCTAACTTTATCCAGGCATCGCTCGCTATGGCGATACATAATAGTCAATATATAATTTGCATTTACAGCTACTGTATATTATCTGATAGCTATTTCAATTTGGCAACTACTGGTGTATATGCAACTTTAATATCAAGAAAAAAGTGGTGCAATTCATCTGGTCATTAAATGGAGATTTTGATGCTGCTAATTTGAGTACCCAACCAAAAATAATAAAAATAAATAGATAAAACTAAATAAAACCCCCAAATAAATATGTGACATTATAGACCATTCCTAAAACACAAACACATCTGCATTAGGTACACATTGCATTTCTACAGAAAGTCATGATATGTTTCAATACGTCGCTACTTTGCAGCTCACTTTTCACAGTCTTTGATAAAAATTCCCTCTTTAAAACAGAAAAAAAAGGCTAACAAAAACCCTTTTGACATCTACTATGCCCTCTGTGGCTATGTGCATTGTCATTGCTGTAGTCTCTATATTTACCGTGGAGTGCTCTCAGCAAACTAAGCACCGTAAAACAGCTTTGTTAATATGCATGCTCTCGTAGATCTGTCCCCCTACGGTTCCGACTGTCTCTATAAAATAATAAACAAGTGAAAAGGTTAAATGTACAGGTAGGTCAACAATGTCCTCATTGTTGGGTAAATACATTCTAAACAAGCCTCTCGTTTGCACCGCATCCTCCAGGACTCGTCTGCAAGAAACTGCAGTCTCTTTTGAGTTATTGACAATGACACAATTACAAGGGACTTTTCATGCCATGCAAAAATATCTTTCAGACCACATATGCGTGCCCTTTTCTCCACCAGTGTGCTCCACTCCACTGTCTGAATGTCAAGCCACAATCACATACCGGTTTCGCAAGATGGCGAGTGATTGCCATCCCCTGGCATTATATGGATCTCCGGGGTAAACATGTGGTTCTCTACCTTGTGTTCACTTTGGTTAGAGTCTGGCTTTTCCTCCCCATTACCACCGACTACCACTTGAGTGCAGTTCTGTGCTGCTAGTTTCGGTGAGGACATGGCTGCGGAAGCCACTTCCATTTGGTTCTGTTCCTCATGGTAATCCTGTTGCTCCAGGTCCCCCAGAAGCAGCGCCGTCTCCCCAGGATGGTATCCACCGGCTAGCATCTTCGGAGAAAGAACCAAGTCTTTCATTGGGATACTACCCAGCATTTCCGAATCTGAACAAAGAGGAGAGCACTCTCCCTCCGGGGAGTCATCTTCCAGAAGACTGTTGTTGATATCCTGTGGAGAAGATGTGTTGGGCGGTGTCAGAGGAGCGTCCTCTGGCGTTTCAATGAAGTTGACTTTGAGGCCCTTTGTCTTCATTGAATTTGTGCCTCGAATGGAGCTTCTGATGTTTTCTATGACCTCGTTGAAGTTCTCACCATCCGGTGGCTTGTCAGTGTCTTGGTTGAGAGTCTCAGAGTTCTCCTCTGGACTCATGTCAGCGGGTGTCATCTGGCCGAAGTGAAGTTTCGGAGGTGCTTTTGATTGCCTTTGCTGAATCTGCTCTGCTGTATAAGAAGATGCCCTCTCACCCTGTCCAAATTCAGCAGTGCAGCTTGCAAAGCTGTCAACGCTCGATATGCTCCTGACATCGGTGATTGCTCTTTCCTTGGGATGCCGTTCGGTGGCCGTTGGGACTTCCTTCATCTCCAACTCTACCTCATGGTTTGACACAGCTGCTGGTTGTGTGCTGTTGATTGTGTTGAGATCTGAGAAGGACTGTGTCTTTGTCATTTGGTTATACATTTCCTCCAGTTTCTGAGCGTTAAGATGCTGTGGACTCGGCGTTCTCATGTATTCCCGTGAGCCGTTTGGGCCGCTGTCGGGAAACTTCTTATCAAAGGATCTGAGGCTGGTCTCTGAGGATGTGCGCTGTGAAACACCCCACCGACTCGGAGAAAGGTGGTTGTCCATTGGCCGTTTATCGTCACTTTTGTCCACGGCGACGTCCATTAGCTCCATACTTCGAGCGAAGGCATCTTTCAGGTTCATTGAAACAATGCTGCCATTTCTCTTGGCTCGTTCTAAGGCCTCTCTTCTCTTGATGGCTTTCTCCTGTCGTTTCTGCTCCTTGTAGAACTCAGAGAAGTTATTCACAATAATAGGGATGGGTAAGGCAATGACCAACACACCAGCAATACAGCAAAGTCCTCCGACTATTTTGCCAAGCAGAGTCTGTGGGTAAATATCTCCATAGCCCACTGTGGTCATGGTGATTGTAGCCCACCAAAACGAAGCTGGGATGCTGGTAAATTTGGTTGCATCCTCGTCCTTCTCTGCAAAGAAGACCAAACTTGAGAATATCATGATTCCCATGGCTAAGAACAATATGAGTAAGCCGAGCTCATTGTAGCTGCGCCTGAGGGTGAATCCTAGAGACTGCAGTCCTGTTGAATGTCTTGCCAACTTCAGAATCCTCAATATTCTCATGATACGGAATATCTGAACCACCCTCCTCACGTTCTGGAACTGCAGCACACTTTTGTTTGACTCGGTCAAAAAAATAGTGACGTAGTAGGGTAAGATAGCTAATAAGTCAATGACATTTAGTGGCCCTTTAAAGAATTTCCACTTGTTTGGAGATGACAGGAAGCGCAGGAGATACTCCATTGTAAACCATGCAATACACACGGCTTCAACGTGAGCGAGTTGAGGATTGTCATTGGCCTGGCCAAATTCATCTGTCACTTGGAGTTCGGGCAAGGTGTTCAGGGAAAGTGCAACAGTTGAAAGAACGATGAACAGAATGGATATGATGGCCAATATCTGCAAGAGAAAGAAAAGAAATGCATAAGTCATGATGATTTTTCTTGGTTTACTGTGCAAAATTTACAAAAGATTTTGTGCATTGCTAAAGATAAACTTGCAACAATATGTTTAGTTCAATTTTGTACTTTCTAATGCAATGAAAGCACAAGCGCAAAGCCTTTCTGTTTCTTTCTTTACACACACACACACACACACACACACATACACACACAATCTTATTTTCTTAAAATAATGTTTTTAAGGATCCATTAAAATGGAAGGCAAATCCATTTTAGTGGACAATTAAGTAGAAAGTTAATATTACTTTCTATTTACTTTTCTAAGAATATTTGATTAGTTTTAAGTTATTTAAGGATCCATTTGCTTTGCAATTAAATATTGTTGGCAATGAGATTAAAGCTTAAAAAATAGTTATTTGTCTTGATTTCAGCCTTTACATCCTTAAAAGCAATCACTAAACTTTCCTCTTGTTTATCTCAAATATCCAGATCAATTGGTCTAATTCTTGATTGTCTAGCAAACCAGTAAAAGAGGGATTTGGTCATACATGACTTGTCACATGGACCCGCCACCTGATGTACTGCGATAATGTTCCTTATCTAGTATTTCTCTGAAATCTCCTGCATCTTTGGAAGTTTTGGGGGATTGTGATGATGTACAAACAAAACCTCAAGTAGTTCAGTTTGGTAGTTCAGCTACCAAACAAGCAGCAAATTTACAAACATCTCTAGAATTTCTGGTTCCTTTTGCATAATTCGAAATGCTAAGTCAGTTACTTAAGTGTCTCATATATCTAATCTATTATCCTTTACAAATATTGATTCCTGGCCAATGTAAAACCGCATGCCAATGTTCCATTTCCTGTGGTGTACCATGATTCTATTACATAAGCCAGTGCTCTGCACAGCTTATGTACAAATAATATTTAATTTCTGTGCTACTGTAAAAAATAAAAAAAAACTAAACAGAAATATTTGTAAACAATTATTATAAATAATATTTTATATATTTACTAACAATTAAAATGTAATTTATTACACTTAACAATATTGTTACTTTATTATGATTATTTTACATTTGTTACATTTCTTATGTATACTGTATTATTATACTGTATTTTCAGGTGTAATTGTTAAGCGTAATTATACATTTAAGTACTGAATAACATTAATTAACTACATGTACTTACTATATGGTTAGGGTATGGTTTAAGGTTACTTACATGTAATTATGCATCATTTATTGTTATTATACATGGAACATTCGAGAAATAAACCATATAATAAACCAAATTTCTTTCCTGTTTTAAATCTGCTAACGCAAAACAATATTCAATAAATGTCTAATTAATCTCTAGAGGTCAAAATAGCAGCGGATAAAAGGTGACTATTATTCTAATGGCGGTCGAGAGAAGGTCTCCAGGAATATTAGGGCTAATGAATCAAATCTTCAATGACAGTCCTAGAGGCTTTTATAAATGAGAAGTAGGATTGATATTTATTAGGAGAGACGTCTCTCAATCATCTCTAGTGCAGTTCAGGTGCATAACTTTCTCTAACCTTGATGTGTCAGATGTGTGAACACTCTTCTTTGTAGAATTCTGTCAGGATTACACTGAAATTGTGACTGTGTTAATGCAATTAACAGCAGATTATTATTTAGGTAAGATGTGTATGATTTAGTATGAAGGAACTGTGTAGGAGCAGTTTAAAGATCATTTAAAAAATACTAAGCATAAGAGCATGAAGAGAATATTTGCAAAAACAGATAAGTCTGTTTTTTTTGTGTGTGTTATTATGTTTTTACTGTGATTTTTTTGTGTTAGTTAGCTGTATTTTTATTTATTATTTTAGTTATTATTATTTAATCAAAACAAACCAACTGTATTTTAAATGATATTAATTGACATCACATGTACAGTATTTTATTGTTTCAATCTGCTTTCTAAAGCAGATTGGAAATTATGAAATTAAAGGGACAGTGCACCCAAAAGTGAAAAGTAATCATTTACTCCATCTCATGTTGTTCCAATGAGTTTCCTTTATGGTTATTTTAAATATATATATATATATACATACAGTGGTCTATATTTGAAGTGGATCAAAAAAGTTGATCAAAGTTGTCCTAAGACAACAATGCATTTTGGTTCTAGGTTTTAGGACAATTTTGAAAAGAGGTTTTGATCCACTTCAAATGTTGACTAGTATATATATATAGTACATATACTATACAGAGTAATACGTATATACTGTAGGATATTTTAAGTTGCTTTCGTCCCACGAAAGGGGCTTATCATTCCTTGTGTCCCTTCTGTGTTGATTTCTACTATAGTTCTTGCACCATTAATGCAGATGATACTATATTTCCGCAGTGGTGAATAAAGTGATAGTGATGACATAAAGGGAGCGGCTAAAGTGCCCACTCATTTAAAACACTGAATCTGTCCAACATTACAAGCTGACCGCATACATGGTTAAACAATAATATAAGGCATCCTCAAGACCAAAGATCTGGTCCTGAAATGAGCTAATGCCTTTTATCTCAGTCCACAGAGTTCCTGCTGTTTTACATTTTGTAGAGCAAGATCGCTTGTGGTTTAGGAAGTATTATAATGAGCACTCGGTAGAAACCTATTAGCAGCATGTCCCATCAGTCAAGCATGGATTTTCTGAAGAGGTGTGAAGTCATGGTGTTCTGAGGACACTGTGTGCTGTCTCACATCTATTCTCCTGAGCAACTTCAATCCCGCTCTGGATTACAGCAATAGCGATGTGTCCTTTCTGCACTGCATGTACTTGTACACACTATGTTGTGGAATTCATTTAGCTGCTAAAGTCATAAATTTTCTTTGACCTCCCGCCCTAACTCTTTCTATCAATCAGTCACATGCATGCTCCTCCCAAAGCCGCATTGGAAATTACATACCCACAGGCAACATTACAGAGAGTGGGGTCAAATGAAAACAGATCAAAGTGTCTGACCTTATTTCCGTGAATCCTATAGAAGTGGCCTGCATTAACTTAAATGAAGTGGGAGTTGTTAAAGAGATAAGTTACGATGCGCATCCATGTATGCTTCATTGGTATAATCCCTTTAGGAAGAGCCCCATGGCCCTGGCTTGCTGACCCAGGAACAGCTTTCAAGGTTGCTCGCTTCTGTCTGTCCATTAACGTTATTGCCTGGGAGAACACACATTGCCTGTAGTTGTTTTGTCTGTTACAAAAGCTCATCCAGCAGCCTCCAATAGATCTATAAAATGTTTTACATGAGCTTTGGGATTAAAAGTTTTGTCCTGTGGTGGCAAAGATAAGTGTAACAAAAAGGGATACATGCCTCTGAAAAGACTTGGCACTGGTGCAGTGTTAACAAAAATACAGAAGACAATGGTTGTAACAAAGGTTTTTATTTGCAACTAAAATTTTGTATCAATAAAAACCTTTGATTGATCCAAAATGTAAATAATGTAAATTGTCTAAGTAAAATTAAATTTTAATTGAATGAAAGTGCAAAAATAGTTAAAATACTTAAAAATTAAGTACAATATTCAGTGTTAAAATTTTTTTAGGCAATTTTTGTCTGAGGAAAAAAACATTTTTTGTCAATAAACATAACATTTTATTTTTGTTTACATTCTTACTTTAGACAAAAGTGCAAAATTAAACCAAATAATACAATTTTCAGTTTAATTCAAAGTTTCAGTGATGACGCCTCTGATTGGCCATTGTGTTTATAAAGTCAACAGAAATGTGTGTGATTGGTTATGCGCAATGCAGTAAAAACACATAAAAATAAACATTTGACCCATGCTGGCAAAACACAGGCTAATTTTGAGCTATACAGGCCAAAAAATTAGATTTTGTAAAAATGTAAAAATAAAAACAAGTTGTTAAAAAATTGCTTATTGTGACTAATTTTTCCAGTTAAGGTCACATATAATGTGACATGAGCAAATCTAAATTTCTTACAGAAATCAACACTTTTCATTTAATATTTCAAGTATCATAATTTAGAAAAACCAGGGGTTAATGGGTTAAGTTAATGTTTTGTGATATATGGGTGGATCCTTAATATTTAAGGGAGGTTGCCAACATCAAAGTGACGAAGGGGACCGGGATCCATTGTGCGGATCCATTTGCAAGCTTTATTAAATAATCGAGGTCAAACAGGCAGGGTCAAAACAACGGCAAACAGGTATGGTGAAGGCAATGTACAAGAAGAGTCCAGGGGCCTCATGTACAAAGACTTGCGTAGAATTAATACTAAAACAATGCGTACGGACAAAGCTGGATATGTGTGTACGCACAAAAAAAAAATTGAGTTGCTTCAATTGTGGGCGACACTTTACTGTCTGGAGTAGTATCCGTGTCTGTGGGAGACAGCTACGTTTACATGTGCGCGAATAATGCGATTATTTCCAATAATCAGAGTAAGGACTTAATCGCATTATGATGTTTACATGTCAAGAGCCAGTTTTTCACTCTCGTTTACATGATATTTCTATATTCTTATTATTTGCTAAAAATTGTGATTCATTTTCTACTGCCATAATCACATACCCCACTGCATATATGACAAATTATGGATTCAGAAAGAGCGCAGATGCGTTACC
>JAUMHE010023887.1:0-12726 GCA_032359235.1 Enteromius mattozi | reverse complement strand
TAAGTCCATCTCATGAAAAATCGGAGCAGAAACAAAGGTGTTGCGTTTATATTTTTGTTGAGTGTATATATATATATATGTTTATCATGCAGGAGATTCATGAGATGCACCTTTGAGCTATAAAAAAAAAACAAAAAAAACTTTTTATAATTAGATCTATATTCTTTTCATTAGTGAAAGTCCAGATTCACTTGCACAATTCATGACAAATTTATAAAAAGAAATGTGAAAAATATGTTTGACAGTTTATGATGACTAGATAAATCATTCTGCATTTAATGACTTGTACAATTAACTAATGACTAGATGTTTTAAAGGGTAAGAATATAGCACAGAGAACTATATAATACATTTTGAGCAACATAATCTTACAGTAACAGCTAAATATTTAGGAAAACGCAGACAAATGCATATAATCAGTTGCTTGAATGTACAAAAGCAATCACAATTTATTCAAAAGAATGATTAACAGATGTTTGGTCTGATCAAGTATCTCCATTGTTTGATCCAGAGGTTTTCTTCTTCTCACAAACTATAATCAAACTCCACAGATCAACTAAACCACTGAGACCAGCTTCATCAGTCACTGAATCACGACATGAACACATTTCAGTGTGAATACAATAGCAAGTGATCAATTGAGAGAGACTGAGAGAAGAACTGCATGTTTAAACACACTTTTTCAGTTATATTCTGCAGGATTACTCTTTTGAATAATGCGATGTCAATTTTTAATCATTTACAATTGATTTTTGATGGTTTAATGTCACTGTGTGAATGATTAAGACTAAAGGGTCAAAAGGTCAAATATCACACACAGACAGCTGATTAAATTAATTATTCTAAATTACCAGTCTACATGCCAGAATGTTGTTAACCTTCACATTCAGTCAGTTTAATGGTGGAAAGACGGTATAAAGTATAAAGAAAATAAATGAAATAAAAGTAATTTGTAAAAAAGTAAAAATTGCCTGTGAGAAATGTTATGGTTATTGCAACCAAGCCTCCTTCTGAAGTTCGAGGGAGGACCTTTAAACCATATAAATACATAGACGCCTCATTGGCCGCTCGACCGCACGTCAACGTCGCCGCCATGTTGGTCCGGGCAACACTCCTTAACTCTCATATCGGGACAGAAGAAAATGTACCGGACTCATTGGCTGTTTGAGGATCTACAGACCATCACACATGAATAAAAACAGATCTCAGATCTTTCACCGGTAAGACTGAACAGTTTTTGGTCATTATGTTGCCAGCCTAATTATCCACCAGTGTATACGTTTAATAACTATAGCGATATTTCTAGTTAGCTGTGAAAGCTGAACTTTTAAATGGATTCTTACTAAGTTTTAACTTGTATTGTAGTTTATATCATTAAGTAAATTGTGCTATGAGCATAATACAGTGATCACTTTGACAAGAGTGTCAGACTGTCAGGATTAGGGAGCTAAAGCATCTCTCTTTAATTTCACTACTCATTTACAAAGATCACTAGATTATAAGGATTTGATAGCTTATCATAAAACTCTGGACTGATTATATATATATTTTTTCGTTTTCAGCCAGTTGCAAACAGAAGCACACAAGCCTTAAAGAAATCTGAAGAAAGCCAGTTCTGCATTTTCAAGAAACGATACACAGCCTTTTCACTATTATTTAATTTACTTTTTAATCTACTATATTTATTCTTCATTATTTATTCTGTATTATTCCATCTTTAATATTACATTCTGTTTGGTATTATTTATCAACTTTTATTCATTTATATGGTATTGTACATAATTGTTGCTATTATAGGCTAAATCTATTATATCACTTGTGTTATTGTACTGTTGTACGCAGAATTTTATTACATTATTTACTTAACTACAATTTGTACTATAATTTTTATCACATATCACTTTTACTATTTTACTGTGCACTGTATCGGTGTATAATATTTTATCACTGTAAGTTTCACTGGATCCATAAAGGATTATCATTTAGCTACAATCGTTTATGTTTGTTGTGGAATTTATATCTAGAGTGTCGTGTAAATAGGAAGCAGACTGTCACTGTTTGATTTGTATTAGCTGATTTTATTCAATTTTTTCAATGATGGAAAATTATTAGTACTTAGGTGTATTATTTAGATTTATCCCCCAGTATTTCAAAGGGATTGAGCTGTGTTCTGATCTGAGGCACAAGGCTAAAATGTTGGGGTTGAAGGCAGAGAAAGCAATGAAAAAAACGTATTTTAATTTAATTTAATGTACATTAAAATGACATTACATGCAAATATTACAGTTATACTACATTAATGTTATAATTATTAAAAAACAAAATAAACCAAATCAACAGGAGTGTGAGCTTTTTTATAATTTCTTTTGAAAAAATAACAATTTTCCAAGCCTGACTAAATACCTGGAGGCAGAGTTATTTTTAAATCCATGCATATCCCAAACTGAAATCGGCTGATAAATGTAAACGTTATCGTGATTTGATCCAAAGAAACGCAGCGCCTCCATTCACCGACATTAGTTTTTAAAGCAGTCCTGCCCGGAGAAAGATGATGGGTGCGTTGACGTGTCGCACCAAAGGTTCAAAGCGGCCAATGAGGCGTCTAGGTATTTATATGTCTATGCTTTAAACCAGTCGGACGAAAACTGATTGGGCAAAGACGATGACGTCACATAGATGATCGACAGGTAGCACGTCCAATCAGAAACCCGAGAGCAGACAGAAGAGCAATCAAAAGAAGAGGGAGGAGAAAGAGAAAGCAAAACACACACACACACACACACACACACACACACACTATCGATGCGCTTAGCACGTGACGGATGGGATAAATGAGCTCACGCTCGGTCTCTTTCACTTTCAGTCACGGCTGCAGCTCCCTCTTGTGACTGAATATGACATTGTTCCTCACTCTGATATTTAAGTGCTTTACCAGCTGATATGTGGACAGTTTGTTAATTATCAATTTGCTTTATATATATATATATATATATATATATTTATTTATTTATTTTTTTATACTGACTGACAATTATGTTGATATTTTTGTCTTGTATAGTTTGTATTTTCACAAAATTACAAAATGACCCCTTCCTCATGCTTCTTTTTCTTCACTGAAAATAGCTGAGCTGCTTATTGAAATCTGAAATAGGTGGAGTTTAAATGCAAATGTAAATATCTCTATATTTGTCTGTAAAGTGATGCTTATGTAATCTCCTTTTCTTTTCTGTTGTATTGTCAAAAATGTATATGTGGATATACATATTTGGATACATACATATTTTTAAACTGGTAAATAATAAACAATAAATTAAAATAATATTTTAATGACGATGAGGATTATTATTATTTTGCTGCACTGTTTAATTCAGTGAAAAGTGAAGCACAATCTGATTTTATAGCTCCCTGTGTTTGTGATTTCAATGAACACGCTTTTTAGGAGGCAACATCTGTCTGTTCGTCCACTAGAGGACAGAAATGATACAACATTAATATTAGAGGCATATCAATATATAGCGTATAATTGTTCCTCAAGCAGATGTTTCTTGTCAAAACTAATAAAACAATACATTCATACTTCAGCATGAATATAAAGGCACTATAAATTCAGACTGCATTTATAATTTGACATTCAGATCTGACTAAGACTCGAGGATGAGAAGTGTGTGTGTGTGTGTGTGTGTGTAAACTGCAACTTTAAACACACACCATGAACAGGCTGCAGTGTAAAGTGCTTCTGCTAAAATCATGAGATTCAATGTATAGAAAAGAGAGAGTACATAAGCATCAGTTTACAGACAAATATACAGATATTTACATTTCCAACAATGTCATATTATGTTAAAATTTTAAAGGAGCAGTTTAATAGAAAATAGAAATAGAAAAAAAGAAATGTGATCATTTGATATTACTTCTACACGTTTATTAATTTTTATTGGACATTTTGCACATTTACATCCCATTTACTATGATATTTCACTTTCCAATTTTCTTTTACTGTCATCTATAAAATAAAACAATTAAAAAGATGTAGGCCTTACTCTAATATAATAATAATAAAACAATGTCATATCATTTGACCACTAAACATTATTATTATTAAGCACAGTTTAATTCAGGGAAAGTTTACTCAGTAGATCTGATTTTGTAGATCATACAGCATATACACAACACATTTCACACAATTTATCTTTTATTATATTCAGTAGATGTAAAGTATATTTTGGCACATTGCTTATCAATATCCAACAATAACATGCTGCTGCTAAAATGAAAGGAAAACATAGTTTCTCCATATTCCGATATAATCCTCCCTCAACTTAAATGAGTTGATACATATTGTCAATTTTGCGGATCCACTAATTAGCATTTAGCTTAGCTCCAATTATTCCTCAGGATCCAAACCGGGACGACTGGAATTATGGAAAAACAGTGAAGTTTTCCTTTAATAAAACAACACAAAGCACACAACTTGCGATATCACATCAGTACTACAAGTGATTTTACATTCTGTTACAAGTGCAATAAAGCTAAATACAGAGCTTTAAAGACAGACTGTAATCAAAGCTGAATATGAACATTAATTTGAAACTGCGTTAATGATATAAAAACACTGAATACAATGGTTAGAGAAACACTGCTGTGGTAAAACTTCTTTCTGACACTCACTGTCTACAATCACACAAAATCACAACTGAGTCAAAACTTGCATTATATTAATAAAGTAACAGGTGTGAAGTGTAACATTATTAAAAATCACATAAAAGTGTTTGATAAATGTTTCTTAGTCAATCTGAGAGCAACAAAGTGAAACTATCATTTCTCATATTCACTGGATGGATTCTAGAGGCTCATACAAAAGAGAAACATGTTTTCCCCCTGTGCTCAAATTAAATTTATATATATATATATATATATATATATATATATATAAAAAAATTAAAATATAAAAAAAATATATATATATATATATATATATGGAAATATAAGGAGAACAAAAAGAAGAGATAAGTAAGAATAAGTAAAATAAAAACAAAGGAGTATGCAGCTTACAATAAGGGGAAATATAATCTTTTCATGTAGTTTTAAAAAGGAAATTAAAACAAAGAGTTGAATAGTGAGTCAGTCTCAATAAGAAAGTGTGCTAGAGCAGACCATACCTATTGGTTTATGGATATAAAAATAAAATAAAAACAACAAATATCCTCTTTCAAATGAAAAATGTTTTTTGTTTCTTGTGTGGATGATGTCACTGGCTTGTTCTTAAAGTAAACTCGTCCTCTCCTCATTCACTCTATCCACATCTGCTCCTTTCAACGGCGGCATCTCTACAGCCGTAGATTCATTCCCTCTCTTTCCTCTGGAGTCTGACAGAACATACAGAGACACTGATCAATTAAAAACAGATGATGTACTGATCTGGATTCATTCACATCAAAACTAAAGTGAAGAATTAACAAACTACAAACTCATTTAACACAGATTGTCAGCAGCACATTTTGCTCCTTTGATGAAATCAAAGCACTTTTCTGGAAAAAATAATTATGTGTGTGAATTTGTGCATCTACTAGAATAGGCATTCTGGGGGAAAAAGAAAAGTTTACTCTGGTCATTTAGACTTTTACATCTCAGAGGTTCGTAGCATTAAAAGACTCGGCAGAATGTAATTTCTCTCAGGACAATCTATATTTTATTCACTTTCATTTGTTTGAAATCTGAATGAATAAACTGAATAAAGTCAGATCTCACTCAACAGATCATGATATTGATGTAAATTTAAAGATATTCAGCACAAACAGCAGATTCTCACCATTATTCTCCTTCACTGATTTCTTCTTCTCTTCCTCTGTGACAGAACCCGCTAGAACCAGAGAAATGTTCAAAATGAAACATCTACAGAAACATCATTCAAACGCTGCTTTAACAGTTTTAAACAAAGACAGTTTGCTGTGTTTCCAAGAAGAATCTAATGTATATTTCTGTTTTATTTACAGAGTACTAATAGAAATAACACTGAATGAAATACTCACTCAGGCAAGGCAACAACTTTAATCATTTTTAATTTTTAATTATAGATCATATCTACACAAACAAACAAACAAAAAAAGCAGTTTGATGTAAATGATCTGCAGAATAACCTGAATCTCTGATGAAGAACTTGAGTAAGTAAAAGGTATACAGATGCAGCACTACATTCTCTGATGCTATAAGGAGTGAAGATATTTATTACCAGTATAAAGGCTGATAATGCCTGAATAAAAACACAGTAATAATTATAAAAGCTTTCATTTGTTTGAAATCTGAATGAATAAACTGAATAAAGCCAGATCTCACTCATCAGATCCTGATATTGATGTAAAGTCAAAGATATTCAGCACAAACAGCAGATTCTCACCATTATTCTCCTTCACTGATTTCTTCCTCTGTGGCGGCACCCCTAGAACCAGAGAAATGTTCAAAATGATTACAGAAACATCACTCAAACACTGCTTTAACAGTTTTAATCATTTTTAATTTTTAATAATAGATAATATCTACAGAAAAAACTTGGAAAATAAGCAGTTTGATGTAAATGATCTGCAGAATAACCTGAATCTATGCCTGGTGGAGCTGTGAAAGTTTCTGTTTCCTTAAACTAGTTGGTCATGTATTTCTTTATTTCAACACATTTATAGATAAATCCTAGTATTTTAAATGTGTGATTAATCATGATTAATCACAGTCCATATGATGATGATGATTATTTAATTCTAATTGAGAAAATAACTCATTAAAAAAGTATATCATAAAATTGCTTCAAAAACATAAAACAATAATCAAAAAATATTATTGAATAAAAAAAAAAATACAATGATTATCCTGAATAAAATTATAATTGTATGTATGCATATGTATAAATTATAATATGTAGCACTTAACTCAAATAACTATTAAATAATAAAAATACCTAGAAAACTGGCTGACCAAAAACTGAAGTTCCTCTCATGAAGCTGGTAACACTTTACAATAAGGTGTCATTTCTTAACTAATGTATTAACTAACAAGAAAAAACAACATTTATAACAGTATTTATTAATCTTTGTTAATGCTAGTTAAAGAAAATACAGTTGTTGATTTTCTATTCATGTTTATTCACATTAGACCACAGTGCATTAACTAATTTTAACAAACACAACTTGTGATTTTAATAATGCATTAGTAAAAGTTGAAATTAACATTAAGAGTAATAAATGCTGTGCAAGTATTGTTTATTCTTAGTTCATGTTAACTAATGTTGTTAACTAATGTTAACTAATGAACCTTTTTGTAAAGTGTTACCATGAAATCTGTACATCTGACACACTGGATTATGGAGGACAAGAAATTAATTAAGTGTTAATAAATAAATACATAAATGCCAAAATAAATGTAGACATGCATAAATAAATAATTGAATAAATATAGAAATACATGAATGAAGAAATAAATGTAGAAAGAAATGCATATATGAATGAAAATATATTCATAAGAATTAATACATTTTGTTAAAAGTGCCATTTTAACTTGTCCTATGTTTGTACCATTTGTGTTATAATAATTTTATTTCTACATTTATTTATTTTTACGTTTATGCATTTCTACATTTATTTTATTTCTGTGTCCGTATGTTAATAAGGTAGGTGGTCCTAGCCTCTCTCTATGAGAACTGGTTAATCAGGCAAACCAGTCAGAACAACTCTTTGTAACTAAAGGAACACGCGATAGCAATTAGCCTTGTTAGTCTGCTAACTTTAACAGAGGTCAAGTCTGCCACCTCTTGGGAAAAAACAAAGAAACACACAAGCCATTAGGTTAGGACCACCTACCCTATTAACATATAGACACAGAAATAGAGAAATAAATTGATGTAGAAATAAATGTAGAAAAATATATATGTATAAATATTAAAATCAAAAATCACTTTTGACAAAATAATGTATTCATTCATTTATACATATCTGCATTCATTATTTTCAGCATTTATTATTTCTTAATTTATTTATGTCTTTCACATTTGTGAATTTATTTATTCTTAAGTCATTATGGTTCACTCATGGCATTATTTTAATGTGGAGAGAGCATTAATAAAGAAGAGAAATCACATCTGAAAGCCCTCAGTGTGTTACAGGACCCTGGCATCTGCCTCTATTGTCTATTCCAGGATGTGTCACTGTACTAATTACAGTATGTGACGTTAATAACTTATGTATTTAGAACAAAGAGATGCATGTTTTACACACACTCAGTATTTATAAATGTAGGTAAATTATTTAAACGTAATATATTAATTTCCTGCTCTTTAAGACGTCGTTATGAACAAATTGGATAAATTGAGGAAAATACTGAATTAATGTCAATTTCCAGAAACACTATAATGTGCACCTGTGCCTTTTAAAATCCAGTTGAGCAAATCTGTTAATTTAATACATCACTTGTAAACTGTGCATTTAAAAAATAAACTGAATAACAATTACTTACAGCGTAATGAAACTCTGAATTTCTTGAATAAATACTCTCCTCTGCTGATGATCTGTAGATTATAGAATCCAGCGTGTTCAGTTCTAGTGTTTGTGATGGTCAGTGATCCAGTCTCCTTCAGCTCCAGTTTGCCTCTGAATCTCACATCAGCACCATCATACCTCCTGATGTCTCCTGACCCTCCTTTGATTTGAGCGATGAGCTTGTCTTCAAACATCCACAGGATCTGATCATCTCTCTGTATTTCTTTATCAGTTTTTAGAGTGATGTCCTCTCCCACATTCAGTGATATCTGCTCCACTTTATCTGTCACAGCAGCACACAGAGACAGAGAAGAACAAACCTGTCTTTAGATCAAGTGTGTCTACGTGAACATCACAGTTAAAATGACTTCATGATCAGATGCTGTTTTGTCAGTCTGAAATGAAGACAGTTTGCTGTTTTTTTTAAACAGAAACTTTATATTACGATCTTCTTCAGACTTGAAGACTCAAAGACAAAACTTTAAATCCAAGTGAACTCTATACAGAGTGCTGCTATAAATAAAACTAAAATAAGTACTTTTTGGAGAAGCAAAAGTTTTGTAGTTCAATGAGAGACTTTAAAACTAAATGAAAATATTCTACAGAACAAACTCTGAAAGAGGTCTGAATATGAAGAAGTCTGAGCTGAATTACCTGCAGAAGAACTGAATTATGGGAAATGACTGCCAGTGAAGATCTGTGATCATTATTATAATGATTTGAGCTACTCACCTTTGACAGTGACAAAGAATGACTTGCATGATTCCCCTCCGCTGGAGATGAGTTCATACCATCCAGAGTGTGCAGATCTGATGTCTGTGATGGTCAGAGATCCAGTCGTTTCCAGCTTCAGTCTGTCTCTGAATCTCCCGTCAAGAACATCATCATGTGTAAAGGGCCCTCTGGGCTCTTCTCTGATTTCAGCAATAATATTCCACTCCTCTTTATAGGAGTACTGATACTGCCACTGTATCAAATCATCTTTCTTAATGTCAGTAACAAGTTTTAGAGAGACATCTTCTCCCTCCATCACTTCTATCTTCCTCACTTTATATGTAAGAACAGGGCACAGAAAGACAAAAATAGACAGATGTCATTAGATCAAATGTGTGTGTGTGTGTGTGTGTGAGAATACATCTTTGGTAGAAATGTTAAACTCTGTTAGTTTTATTTGGAATTTTTGTTTTATGCTGATGTGTGAAAAGTTTGAGCTGAAAATTAAATTTGGTATAAAAACATTAAATATAGCTTTATCCTCTAAAATGAAAAAATGAATGAGGAAGAACATGATGCTTATTTCACTCACTGGAGTGACTCACCATCATCACAAATGCTGAATTTTTTGCAGATGGTTTCTCCGCCTCTTGTGATCTTCAGAGTGTAGTATCCAGTATGTTTAGATGTGAACTTTCTGATGGTCAGTGATGCTGTCTCAATGTCCAGCTTCAGTCTGTCTTTGAATCTGTCATCAGTATCTTTATATTTAGTCACCCCTTTGTCCTTGATCTCAGCTATGAGAGTCTCTTTCTCTGCACCTTCAAACAGCCACTGTATCTCATCACCTTTCTGTATTTTAGGATCCGGGTTTAGAGTGTAATCTTCTCCCACCGGCATGTATATCAATTTCACTTATCGCGTAAGAACAGTGCAGAGAAAAACAGAAACACACAGAAGCCATTAGATCAAGTACGTGTGCATGTGAACATCTAAGTCTGAACTCTAATTTGTCATTTCTTTTGTCTCTTTGTCGCAGTAGGTGGTTATATGACAACACAGACCAATGGAGTAATTTTATAAACAATCTTTATAATAATAATTCACTTTTAAAAAAACACACAAATTAATGAATAAGAATGTGATCATTATTAAACTGACTGGAGTGACTCACTTTCAGGAGAAACCATGAATCTTTTGTATAAAGTTTCTCTGCCTCTTCTGATCCTCAGAGTGTAAAGTTCAGTGCATTCAGCTGCGACGTCTCTGATGGTCAGGGATCTAGTAATCCTGTCCAGTTTGAATTTGTTCTTAAATATCTGATCAGGACTGTAATATTTAGTCACCCATCTGTGCCCTCTTTTGATTTGAGCTATGAGAGTCTCTCCACGCTTCCACTCTATGTCATCACTGATCCTTATTTCAGTCCCAGGGTTTAGAGTGACAGTATTTCCCGGCGTCACAGACCCTGATAGCAGCACATAGAGACAGAGAAATAAGGAGATAATTATTGAGTTTGTAAATGAACATATCAGTATGATTTAAGGACTGAGAGGATAGTGTGTGATTCTTCAGATGAGCTTCTAATAATCACTTCATCTTCTAAAGGACTTTTACTACTGATCTGTAACTGTCATTTGTAATAATGCTGCATGTGTTAACATGAATTAAATGGTTATTAAATGTCTTCCCACTAAAAAAATAGGTTTTAGTCAAAGAAACAAACTTGTTAATTCAGGTAAATGCTGATATACATCCTTTTTATCATCATTAAATATAACACTTTGTTATTTACTCGCCCCTCACTCATTTAATAAATGAGCAGATATTGAAGAGTTTTTATGCAGATCTTTTCCATTTAATGGCAGCTTATAACAGTCTTCACAAAGTTGCCTCCACAAATGACATTAACGACAGAAAATGAGTCCATGTGCTGTAAGATCCATAATGTTTATCCAAATATCTTTTGTATTTGACCAAAGAAACAGTCAAACACAATGACATTAAAGTGTACAAATGACAGAATTAATACTTCAGAATAAACTATCCCTTTATATGAATAAATAAATAACACTAACATGTTCAGATATATTTGCTGAATTATAAACATGTCTGTCATTTACATACATCTGTGAGGAGCTATAAAAGCCCTGATAAATATCAAAATGAAAGGCCAAAGAACAGCAGGACTATGATTTAGGCCATTTCTGCTAAATCTCTCAACCTTCAGCAGAAGAACGACAAAAACACAAACAGACATAATCAAAAACATCTTAAATTCAGCATTTTACACTGAAAGATTCAGTCATTAGTATATTAATGCAATTCAGCTTAGTACTGGACAACCACACACTTCATTCATTTCTTATTCAATTACAAGCAGAAGTTGTGTTAAAGTAGAAATGTTGACTGAAAAACATGCTATATAAACTCTGCTGAAGCACAGTTAAGCTCAATGTTTTCTCTCTCGGTGTACCGTCTGTAACACTTACATGATTCGCTCGGTAGATCTGTGGTCCTGGGCCAAAGGTAGTACACCGCAGCAGCAGCAGCAGCACACACCAGCAGAACACAAACAATAACTATCCCTGCTACAGCACCTCCAGACAGACCTGGAACTGGAACTGGAAGAGCTGAAGAGAGACATATTAGTGTGAATGTGTGTCTGATCTATAACAAAACACTAGAAACATCAGCATTATATCAGTGTTAATTTCGTTGACGAATAATTTTCGTCATAATGTTCGTCAACGACATTTTTTTCACCGACGAAAACGAGACGATAACGAATAAAAACTAATTTGAAATGACAAAAACTATGACGAAAATCTACTGACATTTTCGTCAACGAATAAAAACGAGATGAAAATGTTATGGAGGGACGATTGAGAAGAGATTATTTCAGAATGAATGTGCTGCGTGGATCGGAGGTTAGATAACGTTACATGAACTGTATTTATAAGATATACACTTGCTGCACGTCTCGTAAAACGTTCAAAAATCTCAATATGTGGGATTAAGAGAAGAGCAGGCGTATGGATAAATTTGACGATGGAAGAGAGAACTCAATTCAGTCCGGTTTCTGAGCGCAGACACTGAAGCACACACACAGCGCGATTAAGTTACTCTTGAATGGAGAATTACACACAAAAGGATTTCAAATGGACCGTTTTGACTAGCATTCAGGTAAACAGAGTCGATTACGTATTACGTGAATGTAAACGGTAACGTTAGGGAACATGTATCAATCAGTACATTGCATTCGCGTGTATCCGGTTTTAAAGGGCCCGCAGCCTAATTTAGTTGCTATTGTCAAAGTCATGTTAATCAAGCAACAAAAGTAAAATCACTCAATGCCCCTGACTGAATCACGTAGTACTTAGTAGTTCTAAAGATTAATATACATTTATTTATATAAAAAATATTTCTGCTTGAAAGAATGAATAATATGGTAAACAATAAAGAATGCATAATTAGCCTATATAACCATTGG
>JAUMHE010023886.1:0-12729 GCA_032359235.1 Enteromius mattozi | reverse complement strand
CTGCCGGCGGGACAGTTATCCACCCCAAACATTCTAAATCAGTTGTATGCACCATATTGGTATATGCTATGTTTTTCAATGTACAATCTGTATAGTGCATTATATTGTCAGATTACTCTTACTATGTATATAATAAAAAAGCCCTCCTCCTTGTGCTTCTACACAAAAGGGTTCATATGCAGCTACATTTGTTTGTCAGTATGCATTTTGGATAACCAAAAGTCCTATGGGGAGTTAGGGCATTTTTTTACAAAACACATGAGCATATCTTGACAAATGATGGTCAAATGGCAAACAAGCCTATTCACAATTTCAGCAACTTTGGTTCATTATCAACAGATATGCATCAAAATAGGAGTTTTGTTGAAGAGAGGTTCTAAGAAATGTGAAGGAAGAAAATAAGCTTGAAAGAAGCTCTGCAAAACAGTCCTTTTTCAGGGTTTTTAGTGTGTGTCTGTCACGTTATGGTCTGGTTTAGTTTCGATTTTGTATTTCTTGTTTTTTTGTTTCTTTCCATGTCTCACGTGTCTTGCCCTTTTTTGGTTTTCCTGTCTTGGTAATCGTTAGTTAATTATTCCCCAGCCGTGTCTCACAGGTGTGTTCAGTTTTCCTCTTGTTTCTTGTTTGTGTGTATGTATTGGATCTCTGTCTTACCTTTATTTGTCGGTTGTTGCTTATCTGTATACACGTTCTGAGTTTCGTTCTGTTTGTTTTTTGGTATTTTCAAGTTCATTAAATGTTTTGTTATTCCGCATTCAGCGCTTGTCTGCCTCCTTACTTCCTCGCACGCCAGCAGTGTTACAGTGTGTGTATGTGTTATGTGTGTGAGCGAGAGAGAATAAAATACTTCAAGTTGACTCTAATGTAATATTCATATAGTGTTTCTTCAACTTCAGTATCTGTTTCTGCTTCTCTATCATATTTATAGTGTGTGATTTGCAGTGTTGGGGAAAGTTACTTTTGAAAGTTCAAAACTCTTCAGCAATAAAAAACAACAACAATAAAGCACAGTCATTTTTGCTTGTAAGTATGGTTGAACTGGATCATTAAAGGTCAGCAGCAAAGACATTGGTTAATAAAATATTCATGTTCTGATTTTATTTTAATAAATTTTGATGAATACTAAATCTGTTTTTTGAGAGTGAGCTGAATTAATGCACATTCACATTTAGTCTAGAACCACACTGTATTCACAATGCTCTGTATTTCTGATTTCTCCCAACATGGGGTCAGGAGACTCGTCAGTCAATAAATAAGAAAACACAGTAACAGGCGTTACTTTTTTGGAAAAGTAACTCAGTTATATTACTCAAAAATTAAAAAGTAATGCGTTACTATACTAGTTACTTGGAAA
Organism: Enteromius mattozi; assembly: GCA_032359235.1. NCBI lineage: Eukaryota > Metazoa > Chordata > Actinopteri > Cypriniformes > Cyprinidae > Enteromius > Enteromius mattozi. The sequence goes on along the minus strand of JAUMHE010023886.1, from coordinate 11,375 downwards.
AAGTGATATTATTACTTAACTCGCGTTACTTGTAATGCATTACCCCCAACACTGGTGATTGCTTAATGAACTAAGTCCATGTTGTAAGTCTTTAAACCCTCTTAAAAGACCCAATACTATCACAGGAACGGAGATATTCATTATATTACAGTTAAGCTCACTATCAATATTAAAATACGCCAAACCATGTGTCATGTATCACAGCTACATTTATGACCTATCAGTTCGGTATTCCGTGAGGTATGATTAATTAAATGCGTTGACAGCTCATTACACCTGCCAAACAGATTACACTGAGTGGAGCGGGTGACTGGTCCAAGATGGCTGCCCCATGTCTCATCAGCGCCAGTGGGGAGTATCGGTCCATGCGGCATCTACTCTCTGGGGTATCAAACATACGGCCCATAGAAGCGTCCAATCCGGACCGCAGCACGATTTGAAAAAAAAAAAAAAATATATATATATATATATATATATGATAAATAATGCATAATTTAGAAAATTAAATAACACAATATTTATATACAATATTTTGTTTTCAATTTAAAGCGAAACAAATTGCTCATTTATTTACATTGATGTTATGCCTCAGGGCGGCAGTCAACACCACACGCGCAGTTTAAAGCAGCGCCCGAGTCGTGAGCAGCATGGTGAAAATATGACAGCTGTCTAGTCTAAATATAGTGATTTTTTTAACACTACTAACTCTACTATCAGTGACGGTCGGTTTATCAGCTCAGATTTTTATGGTTTTAGTTGCATGATCTTATTGCAGCTTGCCAGGAAATCGTGATTATTCATTGTGTGACACTGATGTGAAAACATTTTTGGTTTTTCTTAAGCTGAGAGAACAGACCTGAAGTCATTGCAAATATACAGTTGTGTCTGAAGAGGTTTAGCTTTGGTTATGATTAGGTTTTATGCCAGAAAATGCACAAACACACATAATTTATTAGTTTTGCGCAGTTCGTTGGAACAACAGTTCTCAACAGCACATTTAACATTGAAAACATTTTTATTTAATCAAGCCTTATGTGCCATAAAACAGATAGCATGTGTATTTCCTCTTGAATTTGGCTTTTATGTGTGTAATAATGCTCTTAAAGAAATAATTTACCCAAAAATGAAAATTCTGTCATCATTTACTCACCCTCAAGTATTTCCAAATCTGCATGAATATCTTTGTTCTGCTAAACACAAAAGAAGATAGTTTTAAGAAAGTTTGTAACCAGGTTGTTTTGGGTCACCATTGACTTTCATAGTAGGTCAAGGTCACTTTCTTCAAAATATCTTCCTTTTGGCAAACATAACCATATCTGAACCACCATCGATTGTAACCCACAGTAATGCTGATTATTGTGATAGAGTGAAAAATAAAGTACGTAAACATGTCATTTAGCTGATTTGTGATAATAAACTGAGCGTTGATGAGATGAGTGTTTAGCTGCGGCCCATCCTTTCTGCCAACCGTGATAGTGAATGATTCCTCCTGCAGCGACTGTAGCCAGAAAAAACACAGCAATAGCCAGACCAACACCTCCGAACATCAGCACACGATCTGTTGGGGTGACTCCATCTATGCAGACAGGATAATTACAATATTTTCATGATAAAAATCTGTGATACATGATCTGTAATAAATGTTGCTTGAAACTAAACAACCCCAGAAAAGGTTTCTTTAGATGATTAAAAATGCTGTAGAAAAATGGTTCTTTCTGCAAACCTGAATATAAAGGCATTTTTTCCTACCATCCTTTATGACATGGTCTCAAACTCAGTTCCTGGAGGGACACAACTCTGCACAATTTTGCTCCAACCCTAATCAAACACACCTGATCCAGCTAATCAAGCTGTTCAGGATCACTAGAACTTTGATTTGGAGCTAAACTGTGCAGAGCTGTGGCCCTCCAGGAATTGAGTTTGAGATCAGTGCTTTATGAACTTTTATATTTGTAGTTATTCAAGATTAATGTTGTTGGGAACTGGTAAAAAAAGTATATATATATACATGATCAGAATATTAATTTGCATTATAATTATGCATGCGCTGTATCTTTCCTCTTCTGCTATAGTAAGTAATGCAGGAAATGTTGTGATTGGCCAGCAGCCATATCACCCTGCAGCCCAAGACTGGTTACCCATGGAAGCTAAGCAGGGCTGAGCCTGGTTGGTACCTGGATGGGAGGCCTCCTGGGAAAACTAGATTGCTGTACTAGAGGTGTTAGAGAGGCCAGCAGGGGCGCTCACCCTGTGCTCTGTGTGGGTCCTAACACCCCAGTGTAGTGAGGGCGATACTGTACTGTCAAAGAGCACTGTCTTTCAGATGAGATGTTAAACTGAGGTTCTGACTGTCTGTGGTCATTAAAGATCCCAGGAGAAGAGTAGAGATGTGATCTTGGCATCCTGGCCAATTTCACCAATTCGTCTCTGACAATCATGGACTCCTAACCGTTACTATATCTACTGATTGGCTTCATCACTCTGTCTCCTCTCCACCAGAATGCTGGTCCGTGGTGAGCCTTCTGGTGCAATATGGCTGCCATCAAATCAGTCAGGTGGATGAGGAGATCCCCTCACAATGTAAAGCGCTTTGAGTGCTTTAAAAATGCTACATAAATGTAAGGAATAATAATTATTATTATTATTATTTTTGTCAAGACAGCCAATGAGAACTTAGCAGCCTCGTCTCTGATTGGCGGGAATTTTGGCATTCTGTAATGCTGGGTTGTGTTGAGCAAGTAAAGAGCACTGAGGACGACATCAGAGGAACAAACTAGTGAAACTTTGCACACGCAATAGAGAAGGTCTGCACACATCCGAACACTTCTTTTAAATGCAAAATACATTTTCGTGAGCTTAAACTACTTTCTTCTTTGCTGAACATTTTTGAACAATTTCTCCACAAAACTGCAAAATGCAATTTTGTGCACTCAAAATATGATCTTTTGTTTGCAGAATTGTGGCAGAGATCTAATCCCATATGTTTACTGCCAACTGGCAATGAGCTGTAGAAATACATATATAGAAATACAAATATTGTAAACTATAAGAGCACAGACCAAAACAAAACCAGACATTCTGACACAGACCTCAAATTTCAATTATCTGTCTGTAGCTTTTTAAAATTTTGATTTATATTTTCAATTATGTATTTATTTATTTGTATTTGTATTTAATTTTTTATTTATATATTTATTTGAGAAACAAGTGTGAACTTTGCATGTCTGCAAGAATGAATACTGATTTTAGAACTAGAGATGCCTAGAAACGAGCAAGAACGATTTCCGCTCTCACCTGTGATCTCAACATCCTCTGGTGGTTCTGTGACGAAAACAACTTTGTCCTCTCTGTTTTTCAGCTTGTCTGAAAATGTTTTAAATATACAATCACTTTCTAAAACACAAAGAGATTCAATATTATTACAGCAGCAAACTCCTCAACAAAACAAGATTGTCAGATCTGAAGCACAAACATGATTCCACAGAATCTTGCCAATCCACAAAAGGTTCTTTATAGAGGGAAACAGTTCTATAGATGAATAAAATGTTCATCTCATTAAGAAAACAATGCTTCTTTCATGAACTGTGCACTGGAAGGTTCATTTTGGAAACAAAAATGTTTTCTCTATAGGATTGCTGTGAAAAAAAAATCTGGAAGCTTTCATTTTTTTATGCATACTAATGATGATTGAAGTGAATTACTAGTCAACAGAAAAATAACTTACTTAAAAATTTCCTTACTAAAATCATTATGAAGATTAGAAACTGAGAAGTCAGCAGTACTAACCCTCGATCTTTAGTCTGATGGGTTTGTTGAAGTGCATTTCCATTGATTTTGTGCCACAGAAATAAAGACCTGAATCTGACTCTGTTAATCCAGAAATAACTAGCACAACTGTGTTGATCCCCACATCTGCTGTAACTGTTAGACGACTCCAGTTTTGATTGTACCTAACTAGCAGTTTTCTTCCCGCTACAGTGCTGGTCTTGGCAGACATCAGTAATGTTAGTCGTCCAGATTCAGGATTCTGATGATACCAGGAGATTTCATATCTGTCGGTCATGTTGCAGTTCAGACTGATGCTTTCATTTAGCTTGAATCTTAACAGAGTCACACCATGCTCTAAAAAATCTGGAGTAATCATAAACCGATCACTGAAATGATTTAGATAAAGCATTATACTTAAGGTTAAAAAGGTTAATGATGTGAAATTGTAAAGTAGAATATTTACCGCTGGAAGTGAACTGAATAATCCTGTACAAAAAAACACAAAAGAGCACCACCTTCTCTGTTGAGTCCATCATTCGTAGAGATGCAGATCAAGCTGAAGGTTTCCACTCAACTCAGTCACCTCAACCACAACCATTTCCTTTTTCTTCAACTAAAGCGTACACAGCTTTTATGTTATTTTAACACCTTTGTTTTGCAGCTGTGGTTAATTAAGCTACACTGTTTTATGTGCAATGCTGCTATCATTATTCATAATATAAAAACATAATTTTTTGTATGTATTACTGAATGTGGTCTAGCTTTAATTTAAAGGATTAGTTCACTTTCAAATTAAAATTTCCTGATAATTTACTCACCCCCATGTCACCCAAGATGTTTATGTATTTCTTTCTTTATTCGAAAGAAATTAAGGTTTTTGATGAAAACATTCCAGGATTTAAATCCATATAGTGAGCCTTAATGGACTCCAAACGGTTGAAGCTCAAAATGACTCAAAATGGGCTATAAACGATACCAGACAATGAATAAGGGTCTTATTTAGCGAAACCATCTACCATTTTTAAAAAAAGAAAAATGTATGCTTTATAAACACAAATGCATGCCTGCGCTGCTCATAATACATTGTTACTTCAAAAAGGTCACGCTTGGTGTAAGCGGAAGTACCGAGTCTAAAAGTCACAATTTGCATTCCTGGCTAAATTTTTCTTTTAGGTTTTTTAATATTAAAACATCCAGTATACACACACACAATAAACTGACACAAAGATATTTGAATGTGTGTCATTAAACATTCAACAACCTTTAAACGGTCCTCCTCCTTCACCTTTGTAAACACTGACTCGGTACTTCTGCTAATCGTGACCTTTTCAAAAGAGCAAGGCGAGCATTTGTTTTTATAAAGCATATGCATTTTTATTATTATTGTTTTTTTTGTTTTTTAAATGACCGATCATTTCGCTAGATAAAACCCTTATTCATCGTCTGGTATCGTTTATAGCTCTTTGAAGCTGCACTGAAACTGTAATTTTGACCTTCAACTGTTTGGAGTCCATTGAAGTTCACTATATCCTGATTGTTTTCATCAAAAACCTTAATTTCTTTTCGAATGGAAAAAAAAGTAGTAAACATATTGGATGACATGGGGGTGAGTAAGTTATCAGGAAATTAATTTTTTTAAATTAAAATTGATCTAATCCTTTAACTTATGTGGGCACAGGGTCTGAAGCTAACTTTTTTTCACGCCTTGAGGAAATTTACCAGCCATTAATATGTTATACCAATTATATTTAACAGGCAGGTCAAATATCTAATCTAACTGTATTTTCCATCAAATAGTAATAATTACCATTCTACTGATAACTAAAAATTATTTCAATAAATAAATTATTATTATTATTTGAAGTCAACTTTTTATTCAACTTAAACACAAGATGTACACTTTGCTTTGTTAAATGTATTAAGTGTATTTGTGTATATTACACACACACACACACACACACAAACATGTATTCTCAAGTGCATAAAACAAAAGATATTTAAAACTATATAAAATTTCCAAAGCCTTGAAACAATAAACAGATGCACATACAAAATAAATACATTTGTGACGCTGTTAAGGCCCATTTAGGTTATGTGATTAAAGAAAAACAGGTGGTTCCAAAAGTGCAACAATAACTCCCAATTATCCCAAACATCCAGAGTTGAATTTACCCTTCACATCATGTTTTGCACAGGGCTGGATAAGGACAGTAAATCTTGAAATAAAATGTTATTTTAGGCATTTTTATTAAGATGATAAAACTAGTAAAAAAATAGATAAAATTAGATAAAAACTAATGTTTAATGCTCTTTTATGTTTGTATTTAAAAGACCTTCTGCTATGTTAGTGTTTTTGGGGGTTACCATTGTGGTAAAGTGTAGAACATGAATCAAATGCTGTGGATGTATCAAAACCATCTTATGTTATGCATAACAAGTTGGGTAATGCTTAGAGTTAAGTAAATTAAACTTATCTTTTTTTTTTCAGTGTAGATGGACGTCTTCCTATTAATTTATTTTTCTGTTAAATGTTGTAGTTTGAGCTCAACAAGCATAAAATGTATCATTTTCATTTAAACTATATTTGATCAAAGTGAGTTGACTCAATTAAATTCCATCGCATTAATTTGGGGCTACACATATTTATTGGATGGAAATCCTGCCTTCAATTAAATTGAGTTCATCCAATGAATCATTGAGTGTAGTTCTAGGAGGTTTATCTGTTATTAAGAGATGTGCAAAATTTTTACCACAGTATTGCATCTCTCAGACAGATCAAACAATGGTTCTATTTAGACCACTGTCCAGCGGTGTGGTCAAATGCTTCGAGGAAAGACTTTACAGTTAGTCCAGAATAGAGCTGCACGACTAACTGAACTGCAATAGAAGGGTGAATATTATAATGCACAAAACACTAGGTTGGCTACTGGTGAAGGGGAAAATGTTTCTCTGCTTTCTTTTATAAGAAATATTTCAGTGTCCAGAGTTCCAAGTGTATTGTACTGTAAGCTTTTGTGTAGTGCTAGTCATAATTTTAGCACCAGACATGCAACAAAAGGATATTTTTGGCTTCCTATTTCAAAAACTAATGCAAAGCAGGGAACTGTAATGTATAGAGGAATGAAAATATGGAATGAATTGCCCTCATAAATTACATATTTTTTAATATGAGGCTTAAAAAATTGTTAAAAAAATATTTAATGTTACAGCATTAAGTGAACTGGTGATGTGCTGAATGCATTTTTGGGTTGTGTGTTTTATTGTATTTTTTTTTTTTTATTGTTATGGTTTAATGTAATTTTTTTTTTACTTCTTGGACCCCAGGAAGAATAGCCACTACCTTCATAATGGCTAATGGGGATCCAGATAAATAATTAAACAAATCAGCCTAACAAACAGTGTTTTCAACTGTTTGCTATTTCTGTGCTGCAAACATCAAATAATAACAGAAGTATTGGGATAAAAGTTTATAATCTGGATATAAACAGCTATGTTACGGCAGGTGCGATCAACATGAGTAAATGACCTGAAACTATGCTTATGCTACTTATGCTTCAAATAAAGATTGTATGTTTTACACTTTTATGCCAGAAGGTGGCGACCAGTCACTGTTAAAATGTAGACCTAATTAAAACAAGTCTTCAAGGGTTAGTTCACCCAAAAATTTAATTCTGTCATTAATTACTCTCCCTTACGGTGACTTCTTTGGTGCACTTAGTTTTGTAATAACTCGTATTAACTCGTGGGAATTTGATATTATGTCGTGGCCTCGAGATGCTATGTTGAGGGAACAACATCCATTTCTCGTGGCCACGAGTTTATTGCATAAACAAACCTGCGTGACCATAGCAACCCGGGATTATCAGAGATATTTAAAACCTTTTTATTACGACATAATATCACGTTCCCACGAGTTAATATCTTGCGGCCATGACAAAACTAAGTGAACCAAAGATGTCCCCTCCCAGTCACCGTACTCCCTCGTGTCGCTCCAAACCTGTTCATCTTCGGTACACAAATTAAGATATTGTTGATGATATCAGAGAGCTATCTGTCCCTCCATAGACAGCAACACAACTGAAATGGGATTAATGACTGAATTTTCATTTTTGGGTGAGCTAACCCTTTCATTCATGTTTTTTTACACAGTGGATCCATTTGAATTATTAAATGTTTTTAATAGGCTCAACATCTCTAATTTGCATATCTATGTCTAAAAAAAGCGTTTTTTTGAATAAAGCAAATGTTTTCAGTTCTGAAATTTATAAGATGTACAATCAACTCTTAAATGTCAAATGGTCAAGGGAATTTCATTTTCTCAGTTTGACCCCTTTAATTGTTTGTTGAAAATTCTGATAAAATAAACAGCAGTAAAAATAGGAAATCAGATGTGTTTTTGCAAAAAACCTGATCATTAGCAATGCTAAACCTTTTTAAGATTTGGGACAATAATGAATTTTTAATGGAGGATTCTAAATTCTCTTATTTTAAATGACTCAACTAAGTAACTGGTAACAGTTTTGTTTGTTTATAACAATTAACAGTAACAATGTCTTTTTTTGCTTCATACAGAAAAATGAGCAAAACTTTGCCAAAATGTGATTTGTTGATGATTAATGGTGATTTTTAAATACAAATGATAAACCAAAAAAGTGGAAATGAATGACTAATAAGCCAATAAGTGATCCTCTGCTGCCATCTACTATCATCTACTATCTTATGGTGTCATTTGTTCACCACAATGTATTGGTTTAAAGGGGATCATTTTAAAGCTTTAAAGTACTGAAAATAGTTGTAAAAAGTGCTTGAAAGTCTTTGAAAAATGCTTGAACAAAACTAGAAAATAATGTGTCAATAATGCAAAAGCACAATAGTGAACACTCGTTTTTTAATGGATTTCACACGAGGTCAACATTGGTTTCTCAGCAGTGTGCTGATTTTTGTAAAATTACTTCTGTTTTTGTTTTATCAAATAAAATAGTAATTTCAGTTTCATATGTAGCAGGCTCATTAATTGGTATAAAGTAGTTGATCATAAACTATATTGCTGATAATAAATAATCAGATAATACCATGCTTGTTTTGCACTTTTCTCAGCTGCGGTTGCTTATTTTTTCACGAGTACGGTGTACATTTTAGGACATCCTCAGACTTCAGTCATTAAATGAAAATGCGTCATGCCTCAGACTAAAAGGCCTCTATCAATGGACCAAAGGGCATCTTTAGACTGAAAGGCTTCAGGTCTCAGAAAAAACGACGTCCGGTGTCAGGTCTCGTACAATCAGGCATAGGGAGAAATGGACTCAGGTTAAAAGGCATCAGACAAAAAGAGCAAGATGCCTTAAAATGTTTGTCTTTTTTTTAAACTTTAAAAGATAATTTAAACTTAGACCACATTATTAGATTACCTTTTGACTTTATGAATACATATAAATAGACAGCTTAATTTTTATTTTATTTTACTTTGTGCAATTCTTTCAAGACCACATGTACCATTTTTCGTCACTTGTGTTACCTTATTTAGAACTATTAAAATTTATTATGAATATTATTTATATTTGATGTGACAGAAAAACACAGTCACACCAGTGACATAAATAAGACTTGATATACTTTTTTATTTTTTATAAGATTTTTTTCAGCATTGTTTTATTTATGCATTTATATAATATATTTGAAGTGGTAGACAAACCTGTTTTCGACATCAGAATAAAGCACTTTCCCGCTGTACATGGCAGTGGGGACGAGCAGTTTTGTGGTGCTTGGAATATAATTAATTAATAAACAAATACTGGCACATTGATGGCCAGAAGGTGTAATTGTTCATATAACATATTTTTCATTTTAAAATATAAAGAAATTGTAATCCTAAAGTGTTTTTTTCAAGTGTATTTCTCTAAAGGCTAGGGACAGAAACATTTATATTTCCGTAGAATTAACGATTAATTGTATATGCAAAATTCAGCTGCATAAACTCAGACATTAGACAAAAACAAAGGAACAATAGCAAGAACAATAAAAACCACATAACATTAACACTAACGGTGATCACAATTTTATTTCGCTGTAGTGGAGCAACACTTGAAAGGTGCGTCAATACTTTTGTCCCATTTCGCTTTCAGTACACCCAGTTGTGCTTCGGAAACTTTATGAGTTTTGGGTGGATAGGTGACGCAAAGGCAAGGAATATAGGACTAAGTCAAGTACAGTACAGCAGCACAGTTTCAATATCCTCCATCCCTCCCTGGTTATTCCCCTTACCAATCATTGACCTCAGTATGCAACAGGAAATAAAAGATCAATCTATACAACTTCCAGTGTGGTATGTAGTGCGGAATTATATTGAGAGGCATTTTCAAGATTCAGTGTTTAGACGAATCAAAAGACCCAGAGACAGGATATGCCAGTGTTTCCGATCATGTTTCAGTCTATGCTACAGAATTATTAGCTATTTTACTGGCTCTGCAGTGGGCAGAGGGAAAGAGAATGCATAAAATAGTCATTGCATCTGATAGCTACTCAGCATTGGAAAGCATAAAATCAGGCAGATCATCTTTTAGGATGGACATAATCAATGAAATATTCCATAAATTATATAATCTTAAACTTATGGGTATATCAGTTCAATTTATTTGGGTTCCTGCTCATGTTGGTGTGGCAGGAAATGAGAAAGTGGATAGTCTGGCTAGACAAACTTTAAAACTAAAGCAAATAGATTTACGAGTTCCATTAAGTAAAGCAGAAGCTAAAGTGTTTATTAGGAAGTATGCACAATCAGATGCATTGGGATGGTATTGAAACGGGAAGACACTTGTACAATATTCAACAACAAGTTGGGGCTGGGAGAAGGGAGAGCAGGAACCGAAATGAAGAGAATATTATAACCCGTCTGAGAATAGGTCACACAGGATTAAATAATACACTATTTAAAATTGGCAAGCATCCAACTGGAGTTTGTAGTTATTGCAATCAACAACAAGAGACAGTTGAACATGTAATACTCCACTGCAGGAAATATATCAATGAAAGACGTCATTTTATTCAGTCACTAATTAATGCTGAGCACAAAGACTTCTCGATAACAGGTATTCTAAGGGAAAAAGCCGTATATAACACCATTATTAAATTCATAAAAGAAACTAAATTAAGTAAGAGAATCTAGATGGATTCTTGTAGGTTATTTAGTTATTTAAAGTCTTAATAATTTTTTTTTTTTTTTTTCACTTTTTATTTATTTATTTATTTCCCTTACACGTCTAGCATAGTATGTCTATCCTATAAGCATGTATTCTGTCCACACTCCGGTCCAGTCGGTGGCGGTAATGCACCTACTAGTTGGTTTGCCAACCCCCAATAAACACCAAAGAAGAAGAAGAAGAAATAATATTGCGAAGTCTTGATTTGCTCCAGCATCATTTCTGAGAGTTCTTTTCAGTATTTGTTCTCCTGGGGTGTATTCCAGAAAGCAGGTTATGAGATACCCGGGTAAGTTTAAGGGTGAGTTAGTGGATAACTTCAACTTTCAGTTCGAAAACGGAGGTAACTTTCTGGGTATGTATGTAACCATAGGAACTTACTCTCTGAAGATAAGCTGCTCGGTAGCAGGT
>JAUMHE010023885.1:0-12767 GCA_032359235.1 Enteromius mattozi | reverse complement strand
ATTTACCTTTGCTTAATGTAATGGTAGAATACAGCATAGAAATATGCATATGATAAAATGTGTGTGTGTGTGTGTGTCTATATCTATATATATATATATATATATATATAATGTCCAGTGACATTATATGAAAAAGAAAAAAGGCCACAGCTTGGCACCTAAAGGCAGGGTAAATGATTTGGTTTGGTTTGGTTATGTTAGTTGAAAGTCTCACAGTGCCTTATGTAAAGTAGCAGTGACTTTTGGGAACAGTTTACAAAGATAATGAAGTTTATTTTATTCCTCTTCTGTCAGATACTGTAGGGTGATGTCAAGATGGTGAAGTTAATCCCTGTCAATGTATGTGGTTGTTAAAGTTTAGCTTTTCAAACTAAATCAAAGCCATTCACTGCAAACAAACTGTCAGTCAGATCTCACTTTACTCATTGGCGACGTGAATAGGATTTTGATTTTGCTGAAGGCCACAGCTGAAACGCAGAGTAGTGCAATGATATGGAATTGCAATCCAAACTCTACGGTTTCTATGAAGAAGCAGTACTACTCTCTGAAGCACTGCTTTCACTGGCGTCTATATCCATCTAAAAGCCAATTCAGCTTCAAATGTACTATATGGCTTTCAGTCGTTGTGTGTTATCTTTGCTGAACCAGACCCACTCTCTGCTTTCCCACAATTTCCCTGTCAAATTCAAATGTCTTGATGGTTTAGACATACCCAGGTGTGAGCTTAACACTCAATTAACCTCCAATGATAGGAACGCTTTTCTTATAGAGAACAGTATTTATTCTGTGTTTAACCGTAGTGGATAGGTCAAACAAACACAATAATCACAGAGTAATAACCATGCTGAATCGTTCAATTCAAAATGCCGCTAAGTCATTCTGGTTTTATTACAAGTGTGAAGACAATCAAAGCCCGGTTCCTGGATTTAGATCAACGATTTGTTTGTTTCAACTCATACGTAGATTGCTTGAAAATGGATAATCTTGATGACAGTTCCAACTAACCCTTCAAAAGCTTTACAGAACAGTTTAATTTCCATTTCTTTATTGGGGACAGCTTTTACTTGTGCTGAAATGCAATTTGAAGAAATTGTACAATGGTTTATAAACTGTGCAAGATCAGGTCAAAATGTGAATCACAATGGAGAAAAACATTCTTCTTTTGAAAGTGATCACGCTAGCTTAAGCGAACGGAATGGTTCCTAATGTTTTAATAACACATTCTCTATAAAAAGCAGGCGTATTATAAATTGTACAATAACAACCTGTATTTTTAACCCAGTCTCACAGCAGTTTGTGACAGTGAAATTTCCCCTTTTTTCATGTCACTCAGCACAATTTTCAGTCTAATGCATTTTAGTAGAGAGCAACTTTCGTGCCTGCACCACATTTTTATTTCTTCCACTGTGTGTCTGGAGATTTCTTTTTAATCAGCCACTGTGTAATATTTGAGCCCGATCTCACAGCAATTCGTACATATTTTACAAGGTGGCTATTTCGTACAAATTCGTACGTCCTCACTCATATGAAATCATACGATTTTTACGAGTTCGTATGCATTTGGACGGATGACCTACACCTAACCCAACCCTAAACCTACCTGTCACTGGGGTTACTAGTGAGGTCATGCACATTTGTACAAATTTGTCGCCTCATAAAATATGTACGAATTGGCCGTGACACTGTTGAATATTTACATTAATTATTATTTTTGCTGTTGTTGTTTTATCATATTAACACAATTTACAACAACAACAATAACAACAACACAAAAACAGTTCCAAAGTATATTGATTGATTTGAAGAAAGCACCAAAAAGTGCAATTGTGATCACCATCTCCATCCACATTCTGCCTTAGTAAATTACTGTGCACTTTCTCGTCAGCTTTGATTATGAAATGGCATTGGCTGTCATGTGTCTTGTGACTGATATTGCATCATTGCATAAGCTTAGATTCTGAAATGGCATGGATCTTGTGTGTCTCATGACCGATTCATGTGTATCTTTTGAATCAGATGTGACTGTCTGCGTTACGGAGCAATATTATTTTTACTGATAAAATCTTAAATTTCATTCAGTTGGCTCATATAACAACATTGCATGGCTTCATAAGAATTGGAATGTAACAAGATGTTTGTAATATTTTTGTTATACTGTATGTGGTCAATTTTTACAATAAATAATAAGATAATAAGGTAATCCTCTTTGAAATACGTTACAATGAAATTCATGCTACAGTAAATGAAACAAAAAAGGGAAACAGACAAAACAGTTTTTTGTCTGTTTATTTTTACATCATGGTGTTGTTTTGCTATTGTCTGACCTCAACAGTTCATTGCATGATTTATATAAGCTCAGACAAAAATGAACAAACACTGGAAAAAAAAAAAAAATCTCCATCAATGTTCAGTTTATTAAAAAAAATAAAAAAAATCATTGTATCCTCAGAGACTAAGCTGAGTTAGTACTAAAGGTTGTTTAGTGCTAAATGTTAAAGAACTGACGTGTTAATCAAATAGAAAGAGGTTCAAATAACATGTGGGTTGTTACTGCCAGTTAAATGAAGAGTCAAATATGTTCAGTTTTTCAGATTTGTTCATTTCCCATAATTGCACAATAATTTACTTACTGTATATTTAAAAAAGATTTCCCTGCATCACATGAGCCATGGGTTAAATTTCCAAGTTATAAACATATTGATAAATTGCTGCCTAATGCATGCTAATGTATGTTTGCCTCGATGTCATGGTGTACCTTTAGCATTAATTGTTACAGTTATGTTGATTAGTGTTCTTTGTCACTTTTGTAACACTATAGCAAGATGAAAATTAGTTAGGGATAATGTAGCAGGTTGTTATCGCAGAATAAAGCCCGACAGGCTTATCGGCAGCCCTTATCTGCGATAACAACCTGCTAGCTGGACATTATCCCGCTTATTACACCGCTTCTTGCCCCAAAAGTAAATAATAAAATAATAAATAAATAATATTATGCAATAATAAAAAAAAATTCAAAGTCATCTTCTATCCCCTGCTGAAATCCACTGCTTTTGATTTTCCCATACATGTTGAAATTAATGTTGAAGTCCTCCATTTTAACTCATGGTTAAGTATTTTTAAGCCACAGAACGGCACCAAACTATCAGCGACAGTAGAGTGATATAATTACTAACAGTCAGGAAGATGCATAGTGTCACAGTTCAGAAGGATGACGAGCGGACCCAAATGCAAAACTACTTTTTACAACAGACACAGGGTTGAAACAGGCAGGGTCGATAACAGCAAACAGGGACTTCAGAGGCAAAGACAAGAGAATAATCCTAATGCGTAGCAGAGGTCGGGCAAACGACAAACGGTATCCGGGGGGACGAAGCAAGAGCGAGAGTCCGGGGCAGGCAAGGTCAGGAACGATAAACAGAACGAAAAACACAGGGAACACAAAAGGCTTACAGAGGGGGAAACAGGTACATCCACAATGATCAGCAAACATAAACACACAAACAGGTCCTTAAATACACCAGAATGCAAGACAAGGGGGCGGAGGAACTAATGGGTAACCATGACGACGAACAAGCTGGGAGGAGACAAGAGTTCATAATAAGAGTCCTGAACACAGAACGGAGGGACAGAAAAACAGTGAACATAGTCTGGGCTGGAGTGCCCTCTGGAGGCTTCAGAGGGGAACTCCAGTGAAGCTCGTGACACATAGTACCCAGATGAGCCTGTGTTATTAGTTTTACTGGTTGTTGTCTGGGAATAACAAACCTTGTAATGTGGCGACTGACCAATCAGAATCGAGTATTCCACGAAGCCGTGTAATAAAGTTAGTTTTCTTACTGAATTCAGTCAGTTAATGGAAGTTGGTCAGCTTCCATAATATTATCATCATGAAAATGACATAATTGATCATTTGGTGACACTTTACAAAAATGTTTAATGTGTTAACCTTAGGCCCCTTACATAGTTAATATAAACTATAATTGAGCAATTCCGCAGCATTTCTTTTAGTTCATTTAATCAGAAATGTGTTCAATATACAAAAGGCAGCAGTGGGGACATTACACAAAATTTACAGATAAATACTTTATTGTGAAAATTACACAACAAACTGATAACAATGACCAATTATTACTAATTCAGTGAGTCACGCAACTTGTTCTGCTTCTATAAGAAAGTGTTTTTAAACAAATCAGTTGAGTGAATGATGAAGCGACCAACTTTAGACAGTCACTTGTCACCACCTTCTAGTTTGTTCATGTAGCATGCTGAAATAGTGCAAAAATTCTCACCATTAGGACATAACACATTGACCAGAACAAACAGACAAGCGGAGTGAATCAAATAGTCAGAAGCTCCAATGCTTATATCATACTAAAACTGACATTTGAATTATGGGTAACAATGTTCTTAAGGTGGGGCCTAGTAAAGGTACAATTTTAAATTCAAAGAACATTTATGCTTTTTTTACAGCAACAGTGATGATTGGTGACTTTGCATTGCTAGTTAACCATGAAAATGATTAAATATTGATAAATTACTGATGAATGCTGACCCTCAAATGTGATTCTCCAACTTTTCTATTATAGTCCTTTTGTTATATTATCTGTCTCGTTACCCTGGAGATGATGGCAATCTCCTTTTATTTCACAGTGAACCTATTCTTCTTTTAAATGATTTTTCAGACATTTTCAGAAGCAAAGAGGTTAGATTCAGCCCCTTTGATGAAGAGAACCCAAGCCAAAATTCATCACTTTAATGTTCCTTTCACTTATTATGTACAATTATGTACCATACATTTTACTTATTTGCACAAAGCCCTTTCTTTCTGTTCATAAAATCAAATCTAGCTTGTTGAAGTCAGGGAAAATAAGCCAATTAGTATCACAGTTCACAAAGGATGAGACATGATAGGCTCAATTTAAAAAGGGCATCATCTAACAAGCATTAATTGCAGTGCCTTTATTAACAACGCCCAGGGCAGACAACTTAAAAGCGGTTCGCCGTCCATTTATATAACGATCAAATATAATTTCATGAGGGTGAATGGAAATGAACATTATCTGACCAGGATGTTATTTACTAGTTTTCTTTTAGTAGCCTTGAGGGCTAAAGGAAATATCTAGATATTTATGTATACAGGACAGATTATAGAATTAGTATGTGGGTAGCTTTAATAATATTTTATAAAATACATAAGTACATTTAATTATATTATATATTTTACATGCTTAGTCCTTTGTCGCGCTACAGGACAGGTTACAGTTAATGCTTAGAAATGGTTACCAATTATTAAAATCACTTTCATTGTACAAATATCTACCTGGTCTCATGGCATAAACGTACCTTGGTACACATTTTAGCAAGACATGAAAGACAAGTACATATCACTGCAGTTTCCAAAAAAAAAAAAAAGAGGCAGTAAAACGCTGATCCCTTTTATCCCTTTTCACACAAATTTACAGAGTTTTAATTAATAAGCGTGATTTTCACACAATTACTTTTTCATAGACAGCAGGTGTGTTTGGTAGCTCATGGAGTACAGCGGCATACTTGAGAAGAGAGGAGCTCCAGTTTAAATCATGTGTAACTACAGTTTGACAAATCTGTTCAAATCTGTTTAAAAGTTGAAACGGTTGCATCAAGGTTGCATCAACAAATGTATTTTTATGTCAGTTTTTCATTTATTGAGTAGGTTTAGTGTTGGATTTGGTGTAGGGCAAATTTCAAACATGGTACAGCTTTAATTTTTAGCAACAATCCACTGATATTTCGATCAATTCTGGACCACATACATACCAATAGGAACGTAATAAAAATGTGCCAGGGTTTACATATTGAAACTGTGTTTTAGCGCCACTCAGTGGACAGAATATTATTAAATTAAATAGATAAATAAATGAATGTGATTTAATGTTTCAACTACATGCATATACAGTAAGCACAAATACTGAATTTCCATAGTAAGCTCATATATGATCAAAGTTTTCCGTTGTTTTAAATAGTTATCCATATGCTCCATCTTCGTTAATCTAATCAGTTTTCTTTAGAATGTATTTCGATCACATTGTGCTATGATTAAATGGCTACACCACTGAGAATTTTCCCAACCTGTTATTTTCAATATGAATATAAACAGTTGGACATATGCTTCTGGTTTATTGCCTCCAGATGGCTTGAGATTGTACATCACCGGTGTCCCCATCCAACCATCGTCTGTATCGCTTAGTGTAGGAAGACGAAAGCAGTTGTGGTCTTGTCTCAGATGGATAGCTTGTCCCTAAATACCTTGAGTTCATGTATAATTGATTGGTGAAGAGCAGTTTAAATGGTCCCAGCTTCAAAATGGATTCAACATGTCGATTTTTATCTCATAATCATTCACAACGTAAACTTCTTTCTGCAGGGCAAATTAAGAGACGAGCTGTCCATGCATGAATAATTCCATGAGTTTAATGGAGAAATCAACTGATTACAAGAGATCTGAGGACATATAAAGCATATAATATAATGGCAGCTTGTATAAAGATGTTGTAGGGAAAGAAAAACAACAACAGCAAACAAACAAACAAACAAGCAAGCAAAAAAAACTTTAACATTTAAATGTTTCCAAAGCTGAATGACTGGCTTTTTTTATTCAGTGTCCAAGCAAATTAAAAAAATATTGTCTGGAAAAATATATACTTTGTAATGTGTGGACAGTGATTAGTGTTAGAGGAAATGAATGTTAAATACAAATGTATTTGTATAGCAATTTTCATTATAAATATGCTGGCAAAGCAGTTTCATAGATAATATTTAAACTTCAGACAGACACTAAAGCTATCATCACAAAGAAGAAGAAATATGTTTTTTTGTTTTGTTTTGTTTTATGTTTTATTTTAAATAAATCGGTAACTATGTATTTGTATTACAATTTGTCAACAAATCAAAATTTAATTAAAATATAAAATAATGCATTTTTTTTGTTTATTTGATTGTTTGTTTTTTTTGTAAAAAAGTGTATAGGGTCGCTAGAGACCCAAGGTATGAATGTTTTTTTGTATGTTTGTTTGTTTGTGTGCAACTACATTTAGATATCTGATGATAGATATCTGATTATTTATTTATTTATTTTTTTCTCAAGGTGGCACACACACAAGGTTTGACACACAGTGATGACATGGTGTTGCTCTCATATTTACCACAGACATCAAGCAAACAAATATCATCAGCAATAATCTAACTGGTTTGATTGGCTTTAATGCAGAGCTATTACTATACACAAAAAAATATAAATGCCATTGTCATTTGATGCCGGATTTGGTGAATAAGCTGCCAGTGATCAAAATATTGAATACAAAGTCATTGAAAACGATAGTTTTGAGAATATTGTTGAGATCGTGAATATGACTCAGATGCTGAATATATTGTGAAAGTATGCTCTGATAGTGACAGAGATGGTAAAATAATTTGCTCAAATTGAACTATTTTAAGTTCTTTAGATTTAAAAAATGTAAAGAAATATGCTTTATATTATTCTTAATTGTCCCTAAAATATCAAGAGA
This sequence comes from Enteromius mattozi, assembly GCA_032359235.1. Taxonomy (NCBI): domain Eukaryota; kingdom Metazoa; phylum Chordata; class Actinopteri; order Cypriniformes; family Cyprinidae; genus Enteromius; species Enteromius mattozi. Next base: position 5,223 of record JAUMHE010023885.1, on the reverse strand, counting down.
GCTTTTTTTTTGTGGTTGTTGTTGTTATTGCAGCAGTTAGAGATCCATCCGTGCTGGATATATAGGCCCGGGTCGCTATAGACCCTCACGTTGTAATGTAATAATGACTGGTGAAACATTTATGCATTTAAGAGTTAAAAACAACAAATCCTATAAATTAAATATGAATGTGTATAGGTTGCATTTCAAAATGAATGATTATTCCCCCATTTTTAATTCTACTTCCTTATAATAGAAATTCAAATTATATTTTACCACCTTGATAGCCATTTAGAAATGGAAACAAAATATAATAGGCATATCAGAAATAGTGATCCTTGCATAACCCAGGCTACAATTTACACAATTCAACCATCTGTATCTCTTTCTCAGCTCAATCCTGTACTCATTGATCCTCGACTGCCATCTCAGCAGTCTATAGACACCGAACTCCTTCACTAATCATTGGCCACAAGGATCCATAAGGCCTAATTGTTGCTTTCCTGACGCACTCTCGTTTTAGATAGATACCTAGTAACTTTGCTACATCATGAATGTTCTTCAATCCTGCTTATAGTCAGTCACATCGGAAATTGGATTGCACAAAGAGATAAAAATCACTCCCCACGTTCAGCTGAGAGCATCAGACTCTCTAAACTGAGCTCTGCAAAGGTTTCAGGGTATAAGGCACCTTACACGAGTGCAATGTTCTGCACAAACCTCATAATGACAAATGGAGGACAGAGGAAAGGTGGAAATGAAGCGACTGAACCATAAGGAGGTGACGAGGGTAGAAAGAAACGTGACAGTTGGGGAGAGATTGAACACAGAACTTTAAATTGGCTCAAGGGGAAAAGAAAGTTGGGATGGATTCACTGGAAATCTTCTTTAAAATAGAGAGAGCGAGAGCGTGAGAGAGAGAGAGAGAGAGAGAGAGAGAGAAAGAGATAGGACTGCCACAGATAAGGGCGTCTCGTCACAAGCTTCCTTTTGTTCCATTTGTTCTTCTTTTAGCGAGATCAAAACAGAGTTTATTTAGTGTGTATATATGTGTGGCGTACAAGATGAGAAAACACGGGCGAGGGATTTACAGGAGCAGTTCTGCTGATGTGCTGATAAGAGTATTGTGTGAAGAACTGCTCAAGCATTCATACAAGCCAAACTGCAAAAGATAAGAGCAGAAAACTGGAGGGGGAGACAGAAAGAAAACAAACAAAACAAAAACAGGTAAAAGCATTTTATATTATTGCTACAGAAACACTGTTACGATGACAGAGAAACACACAAGGGAACAATGTTATTTTATTTTATTTGAGGTAGCTATGTTACTGTAAGTAATTTGTGCTGTTTGTATGTTTGAAAACAGTTCAAACTGGGTTTATGAGTTGATTAAATGCAAACATTAAATTTATAACACGTGGTAATCACTGTATGGCAAGATCAGGCAGTTTATTTTTATAGCGCTTTTCACAAACTATAATCAATTCATATTCATACATATACAATTATATATATATATAGTCTCCCTAATTGTATTTATTTAGTTATTTTTATTATTTATGTTTTATTCATAGATATATATATATATATATTTTTATTATTATTTTTTTTTTATTTTGTGTGATTATCAAATCAAATGATGTGATTTAATTGCATACCTGTATATGATTTGTTGTGTGTTTCAGAGTGCAGTGCAACACTGTGTTCATTTACACGGGAGGAGCTCATTTTTAGCGAGACAACGAGACACAAAATATGTACCAGTAAGCACATATCACTGCTCTAGAGGCAGTAAAACTCAGACACCTTTTATTCCTTTTTGCACACATGTACATTGCTTTGCTTAATAAAGCATAATTACTTGAAAAATATTATGTTTTGACTTCAAAGCAATATTAATATGCTGGGAGATTTGAAAACTGGTGCTTTTGAACATTAGCATCACACATATCCAGCATCATATCCATGGGTTTTTATAGATATAGATTTGTCGTCTATATGTAGCCTACCTGAAGCAACGTAATAAAAACATAACAATACATACCTATATAAATGTAATAAAATGTGTCAGGGTTCACGTATTGAACTCAGAGGACATTGCTCTTTTAAACTGCTGCAAAAAGTTCAGTAAGTTACGTAAAAATGGTGTTGCACAAAAAGTGCACAGAGGTGCGTATTTTTATTAGACCAGGTTGCATTATTATGTGTTTTCAGCCTCTCACAGCAGCTCTATTCATGGAAAATGCTGCCAATTCAGTCTCTGTACATGATGTGAGCTGCAGTTGATAATGCAATGTGCCCTCATTTTACATTGTCTACACATTTGCATGATTTCCAGTATTTTTGAGGGGCAGAAAGTTTCAGCATCTCCCCAGTATTCTGCCAATAAGCTAGAGGACTTATTGAATGTGAATAATTTAAGAAATATGTATTGCTTTTGTAACTTGTAGTGTAAAATAATTATGATAATTATTGCAATTGCAATCAAATATCCATATTCTACTGTAACAGTATATTTCTGTCATTGTATAAGAGTTAAAACATACTACTTCTGTTACAAAGGAGACGGGGACGTGCGGATCCATACACAGAGTTTTATTTGTAAACATGGTCAGGTGTACAGGCTGGGTCGTTGAATGGCAAACAGGTATAGAGGAGGCAAAAGTACAAGAATAGTCCTGAGGGATAGCGGGGGATCGGTCGATCAGCAAACAGAGTCCAAGAGGGGCAATCCAGAGCAATATTCCAAAAGGCAAGGCAAAGGTCGATACACAGGAAGACTGAACACAAAACAAGGCTAGGCTAGACAAAGACACACAGGGAAATGTTTCATACGAACTAGGTTCAATACTCCATGAGCACAGAATCACAAATGGGACTTTAAATACAAGAGAAGACAAGATAGTGAGATGATAAGTGAGAAGGAGCTAATCAAAAACCATAGTGACAAACAAGGGGGCAGAGGGATGGACGGCAAGAGCTATGTGGAAATGGAGCAGTACATGGAGCAATGGGGGACCTGGACCGTGAAATGATGGCAGACAGTGAAGCTGTGGAGGGTCTGGATCGTGGAACAGCGGTAGTGGCACCCAGAGCCACGGCGAAGCAGACAGCACAGGGAGCACGGTAATGCAGGCAGAACTGGGAACCACGGTGGTGCAAGCAGAGCTGAGAGCCTCCAGGGTACAGTAGACCGGGTGAAGACCCTCCAGGGCAAGGCCGGAAGAGCTGATGACCACCAGGACCAGGCAGACAGAGCAAAGACCCTTCCAGGCAGCGCGGATGGCGGTGACACCCTCCAGGGCAGTGCCAATGGAACAGACGCCCTCCAGGGCGGTGCGGGTGGCAGAGATGCCCTCCAGGGTGGAGCGGCACCACTAGCGATTCTGGGGTGGACTTGGGAACACACTCATGGGGAAGTGAAGTCTCTGACGCGGACTTGTGGGTAGATGGGGCCTCTGGAGCACAGTGTGTGGCCCACACACACAAAATGGCGACAGGCATGACTGGAAGCACCGAGGAGAAAGGCACAGTCTCTGTGATGGCCTGCACTGGGACCCTGGGGAGACCTGCTGCCCTCACTGACATCAGTGGGGCGTCCGCCAAACTGGACACCCGCCTCATATGCCCTGGGAAGGCCCTGGTGTCTTCATGTGCATCACCCACGATGCCAGGGTTCACTGGCATAGCATCCCTGGTGGTTGAAAACTGGGGATTGAGTTCCGCCTTGGCTGAAGGTTTGGGTGTGGCGGCAATCTTGTGCTGTGGCAGTGCCTCTGGGTTGGTGGCCATCTTGTGCTGTGGCTCTGGGTTGATGGCCATTTAGTGCTGATTCAATCCCTCACAAAAAAAGTCTATGAGCGCCCAGTCCGGCAAGTCAGAAAAATATACAAGATCTAGATACAGAAAAATATACCAGATGTAGATGCTCTTGCACATAGCTTTCAAGTGGTCGATCACCCTGTTCTAGTGATAATAACGTTCAGGCATGCCTGGTCTGTATCCATATGGAAACCTGAGCTGCTGGAGTATTCTGTTACAAAGGAGACGGGGACGTGCGGATCCATATGCAGAGTTTTATTCGTAAACATGGTCAGGTGAACAGCCAGGGTTGATGAACGGCAAACATGTATAGAGGAGGCAAAAGTACAAGAATAGTCCTGAGGAATAGCGGGGGATCGGTCGATCGGAACAAGGCTAGGCTAGGCTAGACAAAGACACACGGGAAACGCTTTGTACGAACTAGGTTCAATACTCCACGAGGACAGAATCACAAATGGGACTTTAAATACAAGAGAAGACGATATAGCGAGATGATAAGTGAGGAGGAGCTAATCAAAAACCATAGTGACAAACAAGGGAACAGACATTTTCAACATACAGTAAAAGTCCACAACTGATTAGACAGAGGAACACTGACAGTCCAGGGTGGAGTGCCCTGGAGTTTGAGGGCACTCTAGTTGGCATACGTAACAACTACTACCACCACCACTACCACTACCACTACTATTACTACTAATCAATTTGATTGGGTTCCTAAAACCAGTGTGAATGCAAGGTAGACCAAGTGAATTAGCATATTAGTATACCACTAAACAACGATCAAAAATCCTTTAATAAGTACAAGATATAGTGGATGACCTCGCAATGCATAAACCTAAGTAATACAAACACACACACACACATAAAGTTTTTGAAGTGGTACATGATGTCTTAGAGGGATGAGTTTTCTTCTTTTGTAAGATGGCTGAAGATATTTGCATCTGTATAGACTCCTTTAACAGATGTAAACAGCCAAAAGAAGCAGAATGGCCATGAATCTCTCCTTTCATGTGGGATGTTTGGACTGAAAACTTATTTGATTGCAGAACCTGCTGTTCTCATTATATGTATTGGAAAAACGAAAAATAATTGCATTAGGATTTTGCAGCTCTAAAATCTATAGGTCAAGTTATCAAAATATATTGATCTGTTTTTAGCATCCATTAGAACAAAGAAAAATAATAATAATAATAGTAAGATGTAGGACCATGGCCACATCAGTCTATTAAGGAATGAGTATTTACTATAATTATCACACAGCAGTAACATGAAAAGTGTGCAAGACATTTATAATTTTGCGTGTAACACATCATTCTAGCTGACTGACTAACATTTGTTTTCCTTTTGGGTAACACTTTATTTTGATGGTCCCTTTTGAACAATCTGTTGACAATAAGTAGCTTTGCACCTACATGTCAACTA
>JAUMHE010023884.1:0-12776 GCA_032359235.1 Enteromius mattozi | reverse complement strand
TCAAAAGGATAAACAATGCAGATTTATTTTCACAGCCACCTTTGCTCAGATTTACCAAGGGTGCCAATATTAGTGGATGGCACTAGCACAGCAAAAGACTCCAAAAGGCTGGAGCTAAACTCACAGCAGAACCTTGATTGGTCGACTAGAACCGCCACTTTTGCATGATACAAGGGAATTTCCTTCACTTGTTTCGCTCTGCTGTCCGTGAGTTTATTTACAATGGCTTATTTACATCAGAGATTATTTACATCAAATTCAATATGTGACCCTGGCATATATTTGTTATGTTGATGACCCGGAGATCGGCTAAATAGATTTCACCACTGGGTGAAAAGATTTCTGAGATAAAGCATTGATATGTTTTATATAATCCTTTCTGTATTACAATCCGCCATCAGAATGATTTTTTGACATAGTTATTCCAGCTGCTGTGAGAATAGGCTATAATTAAACGATCCTCCTCCTGCAGGATTAGGTGAATGAGACGGTAGCCTATACTTGTCGGACAGCTTCTTTATGTTTACTGACGTGACATAATGATGCAGCGCCATGCTTGAGTTTCACATGAAAACCTACCCGTACCACTCAAATTAGAAAACATTATTATAAACGGTTGTGAATTGGGCTTAAGTAAGACAATAGTTTTAAACATTGGCTGGTTATGTACTTTCTCAAATACTGATTTTAGATAATATTTTACCAAAAAAAGTTACGGACTGCAGCTTTAACTTTATATCTTTATTTCAAACTTTACTGTAGTACAGTGCTAACTTTGTTTGCTTTTGTCTTTATTTCCTCTTAAGCCTCTTTTACTTTTATAATGGATATTATTGTTCATTTAAACTGACAAAAAAAGAGGCAGAGTTGTGCTTTTTGTCACGCTTTATCGTCGATCGCTACTTTCCCGCATACACCACGCCTATCAAGTCAGTGTACCGATGGCAGTGGACATGCAAGCTGCATAAGGGTACCAAATCGTACTGTACTGTACTGACCCATACCGCTCAGTGGAAACGAGCCATAAGGTAACTGAAACCCTGTGATGGGAAGTTGTCCAGATGAAGGCCAAATTATAATCAAAGTGATCGGAAGATCAAAGTGTTTGAAGTTCTGTAATTCGTACAGATCTGTCTAAGCACGTTTAAGAGAGGTCGAACTAAAAAGCCCACTTTGAAGTGACCAAGCCTCTCATCAGCAGAAAGAATCAAAAGGCTAAGCTTACCTTTGCTGAGGAGCATGTTGTGTGGGGTGAGGAGAACTGGTCCAAAGTTCACTTTAGTGATGAGAGCAAGTTTAATTTACTTGGGTGTGATGGGAAACATTTTGTTTGGTATCGAACTGGTGAAAAGACTGAATCCAAAGTGCGTAAAGAAGTCAGTGAAAGTTGGTACAGGAAGTGTCATGGTTGGGTTTTTTTTCCAACAGTTGTTGGGCCTTTTATACAGCTACATGACAGGGTGAATGCAAATGTTTATCAGAACCTAGTTCAGCAACATGCAGTTCTTCCCCTGCAAGCACCTCCCAATCAGCCTGCAATTTTCAAGCAGGACAATGCCCCCTATCACACAGCAAAATGGGTAAAGTTGTTCCTTGAAGCTAGCAACATGGAAATAATGAAATAGTGTCCCAGGGTCCAGATCTAAAACAGTCCTGATATGGCACCGGCTATGTATATCTCAAATCATCTCAAACTCATTATTTTTCTTAAAATTTATATTCTTGCGGCACCTTTTGGTTTCTTTAAAACCCACCCAGTCTGCTCTTATTGGTCATCCAGACCCAGGTCTATTGTGATTGATTCTGTCACAAAAACAAATTCCTTGTGTGTGTAAATATCCCTGGCAATAAAGCTCATTCTGATTCTGATTCTGAAATTATCTTAATCTGATAGTGATATTTTACCAGTAGGTCATTTGGGATACATATTGAAGTGACATAAAACAGAGTTCACAATTGTGAACTAATTCAATCATGAGCTTGACAGCATCACTTCCTGATTAACATTTTTAATTGAATTATCATTGTTAGTATTATTTTATGTTTAAGTTTGACATAAACAGAGAACGCCCATTGTTTGGTAAAAGTAGAAGTCACAATTTCAACCTGTAGCTGACTTATTTGGTGGATATAAAATTCATAAATGAGTTTTCACTAAGAACCCAACTTTAAAGACTTTACTGTAATTAGTTGTTTATTCTTTATTAATTGGTCATAGTTAACAAGTAGTTCTCAACTGAGAATTTTTTTATTTAATAATTATCAAATTTCTAATAAGGAACTTATGTTAAATAAAATTCTTGTTAAATGTGCACAATGTAGGCCTATAGCATTGCCAACACACTGTTTTTACAGCCGTCCAGCCTTCAGTGCCACATTTTATCAACTTCCGATGTTAGGGGGCGCTAATAACTAAAAAACTCTTGTGCACTGTTGATATTCTTCACCAATACAACTGTATTCAACAGAATCTGCTCTTTTAAAATTGGTAATTTTCTCTATTTTTCCAAATTGCTTAGACCCTGATGATTAGGCTTAGTATATTTATTGTTTTGTCTTGTTTATGTTTAAGTTTGTATATTACACAGAATCCTTTACCATTTTACTAGCCTGTTTAAATTTACTTGTAAATATTTATGTCATTTTATATTATTATTATTATTTTATATTGTAACTTTAAATTAAATGTAACAATGTATTTTTGTTTTCCCCCACAGACCTTAACAAAATTCAATAAGCAAATCCAGTCCTTATCATTAGGGGAGCTGATTATTAAAGAAAATTTGTATGTCCAGCTTCGGGAGCAATTCAGAAAGTGGCACGATCAACTTATCGGTTCAAAGACAGACTGTCAGTATATTTTTCAAATTTCTTGGAAAATTTGAATTCACTGTTATGCTATTCTAATAATACTAAGTTCAAATGAATAAGTCAGGTAATTTCAAATCCTTTTTTGTCTTTTTTGTTTCCAAACAAGGTAATGATAAATTTAAAAACACAATACAGAATAGTCCAACATTCAGAGGGAGGGAACTGCTTGGCTTCAGCAATTACAAGATCTTCGAGGGAGTTCTTCAGAACCATGTGACCACACTTGAAGCACCAACCATTAATTTACTCAACACTATCAAAGGTACCGTCACACATTTTCATGTTCATGTGAGAGTACTGAGTATAAAACCAAATGATTAGAGAACAACTTAATGTTTCTGTAGTTTTAGCACATCTGAATTGCTTAAAAAATTGTGGCTGTTTGTCTTTTTTTTAATTTATGTATTTTTTCTTCTCAAGAAATCATCTTAAAGCAATTCAGCCTTGTGGCTCATCAGTGTTTCCGGAACTATCCTGCTCTTCAAAGTATTACTTTGGTAAATGTTCCTTTTTAAGGTTTGGAATAAAAATGTGCAACAAACTTGCAAATGTTAATCATGTTTTATTTGCTTCTCTTTTCTCTATACTTCTTCACTTGACTCTAAAAGAATAAAATTGATAGCATTCAGTCAAGCCAACAAGCCAAAGCACAGAAGAGGATCATAGAGCAGTTTGAAATGGAAACCATGATCTACACTCAAGACCCCATTTACTTGAAAGTTTTGAATGAGATTAGTGAGGAGAAAATTCCAGAAGATAAAATACATGTCTTTGACATAAAAACCACGTGCAGTCAAATGCTGCAGGCATATTATGAGGTTGTATACAATATGTCAATATAACATTTTGTTCATGAATAACTCGCAGTGCTGGTGCTTTGCGCAGGTAACTTTTGTAAGTATGCTTTCTTTCAGATTGTGGTGCAGCGGATGTCTGACCAACTTCCTATGATGGTCTCCTATTTCATGCTGAAGAAAACTGCTGAACACTTGTCTACTGACACGCTGAGTTTAGTGGACGGGGCAAATGTCAGTGAGCTCCTGTCTGAGAGCACTGATGTTGTTAGAAGACGCAGAGAGCTAAACGACTTCCTGGATCGTTTGACTGCTGCTCAGAAAGAACTTAGTAAATTAATTTGAACGATCACCTGACTAGAAGATATTACCTGAAAATACAACATCTATAAAACTCTCTTCAGCATAGAATAGAATGCATGATTCAAACTTTATATAATGTATCTGAAAATGATAATCTATAGAATGTATCTGATAGTTTATCTCATAAAGTATAACTTGGAGCACTTAAGGAAAAAGATATGTTATCAAAAGTTGCATGGAGCATGTGTCTCAATGTGTTATCTAGCTGCAAACCTGTAATTATCAATATTAAAAACATGTTTAGAAATAGCGTATATATTGCGAAAAGTGTTATACAAATAAAATTTAAATCATTTACAATGCGAACTTTCTTGTATGAATTATACTTTGCAGTGCATAAGATAAAATATCCAATGTATATTTTTTTCCCTTAATACCACCTTGACAAAATACACTCAAAGCAAGAGACCAAGATGGAGAAGAGGATCCATGAGAGCAAAAACATGGAAAAAGTCTGTACACACAGGATCACATTTTTACCCAGAAAATTGTAGTCCATTAGTTTGGATATGAGAAACAATACAACCTCACCCTCTCTGCTGTTTTTGACACCAGGAGCTTGATGCCTGATAAACTCATATTTTTAACCTTTCTCTTGTTTTAAATGAAATGCCACTCATATGGAAATCAGCTTTTCTTCCAATACATTAATATACAGACTATTAAAAAAAATAATGCTGCAAATAAGAATCTGAAAAGAAAGAAGCTTTAAAATAAATATTTAAACCTGCATGAATAAATCCAACCACCCCTATAGATTTAAGTTTAGTTTAATTTTCCATAATCCCTACCAACAGAGGTACATCTTAGCAGCAGAGATTTAAAGAGACTCAAATTGAGGTCAGGTAGGGTACAAGTGATTTCAAAACATTTCAGCTGGTTTAGGCTATATACATTGTGTATATTATTTATGTTGTATAAAATTTGTTTGAGTTACGCTGCAGTAAAGCCCGAATCCCTTCCGCGCATTGTGCGAGCAGGACAAACAATGCAGAACAGTAATAACTGACTGGGACTGTCATATACTTAATATTATAATGAGAACACTATTATAATAAAACGCTGTGAATTTTTCCTTAAAATCCGTAGTCGGGGACACCCCTAGATATTCTACATAGCTAAATAATTATTGGCTCATCTCAAAGCTGTCTGTCCTTGCCAAAGTCCTCAAAAAATTTGTCAACAATCAATCAATTATCCTGTCTAATTTTCATTCTGGTTTTAGAAAACAACATAGCACAACTACTGCAACATTAAAAGTGTAACACCTCAGCTGGAGATGCCAGTGAAAGCCACTAGATGGCACTCCAGCTCCACGGTTCCATTGTGTGTTTGTCTCCGTTGCTATCCCAGGACTTTTATTATTACGTTCGCTCCTCGTCAGATCTCCGCTACGCACCTGGATTATTCTCTTGCCTTTGTCTCCTATGTCCCAGTTTGCCGGTAATCAACCCTGTTTGTCTTGACGCTGTGTTTTGAAATAAAGTCTGCAGATGGATCCGCACGCCTCCCGTCTCCTTCGTTACAGAATGACGAGCCAAAAAGGGTCCAGCGGCTTCCCACAGCGTCAACGGCCAGGAGGCTATCCTCTGATGCCCGGATCTCGCCTTGCCATTCGGCGAACGCCGTTCTCAAAGGCCGTCCCATATGGAGGGCCACTAGTGCCAACTTCCAGTAAAGCCGCACCATATGGGGGTCCTTCTGTGCCAGCTCCCGAGTCCTCGCACAAGCTGGCCGCCGATCCCGAGTCCTCGCACAAGAGGGCCGCCGATCCTGAGTCCTCGCACAAAATGGCCACCGATCTCGAGGAACTACACAAGATGGCCGCCGAATGTGAGGCACTACAGAAGATGGCGACCGTTCCTGAGTCACTGCACCAGCCCTCAGCCAAGAGGGCTTCCTCAAGGCAAGTGAGGTTAATATCTTGTTTAATAGACCTTCCGCTTATGACTGTAAAAGCAGCTGGTGTGATCAGGGGTGCAGCACCGCCCGTCTTAGAGACTGATCAGATTGCTTCAGTGCTTCCCATTATGGCCGTAGCCATTTTGAGTGTGTGGGCCGCACACTGCTCTCCTGAGCCCTCCGATGACCTCGAGTTGCCATGACCCGATCCACCAGAGCCAGTCTGTGATCCCGACCCGCTATGGCCCGAGCCACCAGAGCCTGTTAGCATGCCTGATTTGCCGTGGCCTGAGCCGCCTGAGCCTGCCAGTGACACTAAATCCCCAGAGGTTCCGCCAGTAACTGCACGGCTTCCAGGGAAGTCGGCTCCAGCCGTAGATTCCCTGGAGGTTTCGCTGGTGGTTGCACAACCACCCGAGGTGTCGACTCCTCCTGTGGACACTCGGGAGGATCTGCCAGTGGCTGCACAAACCTCCAGCTTGCCTGTGATTCCCCATGACCCTTTCCTGGAGTCTGTGCCTGGTCCTGAATCCACCTCGGAGGCCATCGAGCTCTCACCCGGCCCTGTACCGGCCCATAATCCGTCCCTGCCTGTGACTGCGCTTATATTATCTGTGTGTGTTTTATATTGTTCAGAAGTGGGTAGGATTAGGGTAAAGGCCCCACCTTTACAGGTGCTACAATGAAAGTATAAATCTTATATAAAATGAATCCGGTTTTCCGTAAGTGGATCACGGCTGATGCCTGTCACTGAATTACATTGTAATCTTTTACGTGATAGTATCACGGAATTTTCAATGATTACGTGATACTAACACGGAATTATGTGTTAACAGTTCGTGGTTATTTCACGCAATTTTGTGAGATCAGGTTCCACATGTCTGTTCTGTCTAGTTCCCTTTGTTGCCGTCATTTGGTAGGGCAAGTACTGATGGCTTGGAAATGCAACACATGCTTTACACAAACATAATCCAATGTCATGCCTTTTAGTCAATTTAATAAAACTCCTCTGACTAATTTACTGAACATAACAAATAAAAAATTATATACATTTAGTGGTAATGATAATAGTGATGGTGGACATCTAATTTGGCTTTGAGATAGTGTGTGTGTGTGTGTGGTAAGAGAACACAACCTTATTGTGGCTAGAAAGGATACAGGTATGGCCAGAAGTGATGTAAAATCTTACCGGATAGACAGGAAAGTGAAAGAACATTTATGCATCTGGCAAACAAACCTATTAAAATCCATTTTCCTGGAGGGCCGCAGCCCATTGAGTTAAGCTCTGAACTTTGATTTGCTCCTTTGTTTAATCAAGGTGGAAACACTAATCAGTTTAGTGCCTCATGAAGCAGTAATCACCGAGCAGGAGATAAATCACAGGATAGAAGCAAATCCAAGGTCTGTTATCAAGTGGGATGTTTTTTAATATAAAAATGTATAAATGTATGTTTTAAATTTATGAAAAATTATTTTTGTCCATAGAATGAAAGTTAATGAAGTCCTTTGTCTTTGCACAAACATCTGAAATGCTACTGAAGTCATATAAGCACCCTGACAAAGAAAGTGTGCCAGTGCAGTGTGGCTAACCCACCTGTCTGACATGTTCAGTCTCTGTCCGAGCACTTTCATTAATACATGGGTGTGATACACTATTTAAGCTGACACACAGAATTTCTCTTCAGCAAAAACCACAAATACTTTGTATGAGTGAAATGTAAATTATACAATTAGGGGCCGTTCACACAAGCATCGCGGTTGCGGCGCGCTTGTTTTTTCCATCGAGATAAAAACATCTCAACTTTTCAGAATGCCTCAAGCTCACCGCGGGTCATGTGACAAGAATCAACCATTCAGATTCATTCTTTCCCGTAACTACATTGAAAGCTTAGTCAAAATAAAGCAATAATTAGTCAGAGCTGTACATGGCTATTTTAAAGTAAATTTAGTAGCAAAGGGGAGAAAAAGAAGAAAGCGGCGCGACTAGCGTTTTCCACGCGTTTTCCGACGCAAAATATACAGCATGTATATTTTGTACAATCATACAGTCACCCATCACGAATGATCACAAACACCTGAGTTCTAATTCGCTGCACCAGTTGTCAACGCCCAATCCAATCTGCTCTCATTCACCGCACTCTGTCTGGTCTTCAGTTGACTAGGCTACACGACTCTTTACCTGGACTCTCTTACCTGTGGACTCACCTGAACTTGCTCGTCTTCATCGTCCGTCTCTTTTGAGCTCCTCCGTTGAACCTGCAAGAGACACATAATACAGTTACCTGCCTGAGGTAAATTGGCTTAATCGGTGCAGCTCACTGATTGCTTTGAATCTTTCACTCAGCTTTAAGCTGTTGAATACAGATTATGAATTTACCTGTCTGTTTCCTTGAGTAGTTCTGTAGTGTGACAGGGGGGTAGACAGCTGGAAATGTACATTTATGCACAAAGCAATGCATGTTTATTCAGAGTATAGCATGTTTTACGTAGTGGGTAACACTTTATAATAACGTCCAGTTGTAAGGCATTTAGAAATGATAAGTTAATGATGAACTAATCATGTACAAAACATAACTATGTGTTTATAAATGATTAATAAGTGATATGTTAATATGTTTTCTATGTTTTTTAATTTAGAAGTGATTAGATAATGATTAACTAATCATTTACAAACGTGACTATATGTTCACAAATGATTAAGTAATATGCTAACAATGTACAAATTTATCTTAAAAAATAACATATCATGAAATAATCAAACATATATCCTTGGTAAATGGTTAATAAGTAACTAGCTAATAGTTAGTTAGTTAACTACTCATCAGTTGGAATTGTTTTACTCGTCATTGATAGATCTTTCACCTCAGTGTATATGCACACAAAACCTGTAACCAGCAGCTGTAAAACAATTACAACTGATGAGTAGCTTACACTTTAGAATAGGGAATGCATAAAGTGTTGTAAATGATTTATTCATGTGTTAGTAGATAATAGTACAATGTTGACATTTCAATGATTTATTAGTGATTAATAATATATTAACTAGTAACTTAACTAGTAACTATACTGAAAAAAAATATTTTAGATACATTTAAATCAACAAATTTAGTTGACTAACTTTCAACATTATTTTTTATTTAATGTAACTAAAATATATTATTTGCAACCCCTTACCTTGAAAAAAAATTATTATCATAGTGTCATTTAGTATCATGTATTAACCTTTTACTAAGGATTATTTCATGATGCTATTTAACATAACTTAAGAAACATTTGTAAATCGTTAGCAAATTACTTGACAACACATTCATAAATGATTATTATGTTTTGTAAATGATTAGTTAATCATTATGTAATCAGTTGTAAATGATTTGTAAATAAATTAACAAAACACACATAAATTGTTAGCATATCACTTATTAATCACTTATGAATGCCTTGCAATTTAATGCAACTGTTGCACACTAAGGTATCTCTTTTTTTTTCCCTTTCTTGTAAGTCAGTTTAAGTATTTTAAATGCCATTATGTGTCAAGGTCCCCCAGATAAAACACTTCCAACTATCAAAGATTTCAACTGACAGAGGGCTTGGAAATACAACACATGCTTTACACACATATACTGTAATTCAGTCTCAGGTCTTGTAGTCAATTTAAAACTCTTCAAATCAATTTATTGTACATAAACAAAAATACTTATTTATATATTTTTCTTTTTTATGATAATAGTGTGTGTTAAGAACACATATGTCCCCTCAACCTTATTAAAGTATACAGGTATGGTCGAATAATCTTGCCGGATAGACAGGAAGTAAGTGAAAGAAAATGCATACGTCTGGCACAAAAGCATTGAAAACAAACCTATTAAAATCCATTTCCTGGGGAGTCGCAGCCAATAAAGTTCAGCTCCAACCCTAAGCAAATTGCTCATTCTTTGTTTAATCAAGGTTGAAACCAAACACTGCGTTTTGGCCCTTGAGGAACAGAATTGAATAGTACTGTTATACATAATTTGAACAAAGGAATGTTATTTAATTCATATAATTTAATACATTTACCATATATTTTGACACACACACACATATATATATATATATATATATATATATACAGGTGCATCTCAATAAATTAGAATGTCGGGGAACAGTTCATTTATTTCAGTAATTCAACTCAAATTGTGAAACTCATTTGTTAAATATATTCAATGCACACAGACTTTTAAGTCTTTGGTTCTTTTAATTGTGGTGATTTTGGCTCACATTTAACAAAACCCACCAATTCTCAACAAATTAGAATATGGTGACATGCTAATCAACTCAAAACACCTGCAAAGGTTTTCTGAGCCTTCAAAATGGTCTCTCAGTTTGGTTCACTGGGCTACACAATCATGGGAAAGACTGCTGATCTGACAGTTGTCCAGAAGACAATCATTAACACCCTTCACAAGGAGGGCAAACCACAAACATTCATTGCCAAAGAAGCTGATTGTTCACAGAGAGCTGTATCCAAGCATGTTAACAGAAAGTTGAGTGGAAGGAAAAAGTGTGGAAGAAAAAGATGCCCAATCAATCGAGAGAACTGCAGCCTTATGAGGATTGTCAAGCAAAATTGATTCAAGAATTTGGGTGAACTTCACAAGGAATGGACTGAGGCTGGGGTCAAGGCATCAAGAGCCACCACACACAGACGTGCCAAGGAATTTGGCTACAGTTGTCGTATTCCTCTTGTTAAGCCACTCCTGAACCACAGACAATGTCAGAGGCGTCTTACCCTCGCTAAGGAGAAGAAGAACTGGACTGTTGCCCAGTGGTCCAAAGTCTTCTTATCAGATGAGAGCAAGTTTTGTATTTCATTTGTGAAACAAAGGTCCTAGAGTCTGGACGAAGGGTGGAGAAGCTCATAGTCCAAGTTGCATGAAGTCCAGTGTTACGTTTCCACATTCTGTGATGATTTGGGGTGCAATGTCATCTGCTGGTGTTAGTCCATTTTGTTCTTTTGAAAACCAACCTCACTGCACCTGTTTACCAAGAAATTTTGGAGCACTTCATGCTTCCTTCTGTTGACCAGATCTTTTAAAGATGCTGATTTCATTTTCCAGCAGGATTTGGCACCTGCCCACACTGCCATAAGCTCACCAGACCTGAACCCCACAGAGAATCTGAAAATGTGAAACAAGAAAAAAAAAAAAAGATGAGTTGAAGGCCACTGTCAAAGAAACCTGGGCTCCATACCACCTCTGCAGTGCCACAAATTGATCACCTCCATGCCATGCCAAACTGAGGCAGTAAATAAAGCTAAAGGAGCCCCTACCAAGTATTGAGTACATATACAGTAAATGAACATACTTTCCAAAAGCCAACAATTCACAAAGAATGATTTTTTAATTGGTCTTATGAAGTATTCTAATTTGTTGAGATAGTGAATTGGTGGGTTTTTGTTAAATGTGAGCCTAAATCATCACAATTTAAAAGAACCAAAGACGTAAACTACTTCAGTCTGTGTGCACTGAATTTATTTAATACACAAGTTTCACAATTTGAGTTGAATTACTGAAATAAATGAACTTTTCCATGACATTCTAATTTATTGAGATGCCCTGTGTATATCTAATGTCAATGTTAAATTGATTTCCAATACATCAGCTGACATTATGTTGTTGTTTTTAGGTTGTGTAACCAAAATACAATGTTAGCTCAATGTCAAAATGATGTCAACACGATTTTAATTTGCAAACAAAATGCAACGTATGTTTGGCGTCATGTCCAATATTAACCTGATGTTATATAAACATCCTGTACCAGCTGAAACCTGTCTGACTTGTTCAATCTGTGTCTACTGTCATTTGCATAATGGGTGTGACAGTATACATCAGTCTGGCATACTGTTTATAAGAGGCATCCAAATGCAAGGAAATTATCAAAGACATATTCTTACAACTTTTTTATTGTTTTATTTCTCTTTTCATTTTCCAGAAAATGTCCAGTCCAGGCACATTCAGCGAAATGTCCAGTTCAGGTTTTTTCTCATGTTCAGATGACGAAGATATTGATAGTCCTCAAAATCAAGGGTTAGTATGTATATACAAACACACTTACATTTTATTTATTTATTTTTTTTTTGCTTAATTTAAAATTTAGTTGTTAATTTATTTGGAATTAAATGTATGCTTTTAGAAGCTTGGCTTATTTCTTGCTATATGAAATGTAGAAAAGTACATATATATATATATACAGGCAATTGGCATATAAGCATATAATGAACATTAATAATAAATAAAATATGAGTGAATTTAAATTAATTCAGTGGCGGCTGGTGGAAACATTCTAGGTAGGGGATGTGCCACATACAACAGTTTTAGTAAACATCCCAATATGATTTAATGCAGATAAAGAAAAAAAGTTTAAGAAAAAAGTTAATGGAAGGAAAAAAATATCAAGACAAGAATTTAAGGGGCCTGGAACATATTTTAAACAATATACTCTTTATTGTGGGAACTGGGGGAAACAAGCAAAGGCAAGGTGCAGGTATTAAATGATTAGATAAAAAAATAATAAGAAGAAATAGAACACAGAGAATTTATCATGAACAACAACTGATAAAGCACACAAGAAACATAATGGCTATAAAAAGAAAACTAACAAATTTAACAAGTTTTACAGTGCCACCCCCTGCCTGTGGCTTCAGGAAAATATATATATTTAAATATAAAAATATATTTATTTAATTATGTCTTAAATATTAATCGGATATATAAAACTTAAATATGTACTGATTTCAAAATTATTTTATACTATATTTTATACTATTTATTTCTCATTCAACTGACACAGACAGATATATATAATATA